>PVKZ01002093.1:0-197747 GCA_004027375.1 Macroglossus sobrinus
TGAGCTGCATTCCAGAGCTGGACATGTCTCTGTTTTCTCTGTACCTTACAATTATTGTAGCATTAAAATTATTAATAAAGTTCAGTACTGAGGAAAATCTCATATACTGCCTGTAAACCTGACTTAACAATCCAATTATTTTTGTTACCTTCTTGAGGAATTGATAAGTTTTGTGCACATAAGTCATGAGAAATATGTGTACTACTATATGTATATAATCAAACACCTCCTGCCTTTCTTCCTCACTTAACAGCAGTTATCATGTCCCTCCCATATCCCTTGGAACTTCTGTTGTACCAGGAAGATTTCTGCATCTCTATTCCTGGAGCCTTCTTTTCCTTCTAAAAATGCTAAAAGCTTAGCTGCCCTAACACCAATGATTCTCCAGATTTGAAATAAATATTTCAGCTTCTTTTGTCTCTTTAATATACAGGAGCTCTTTGGAAATGCATGTTTAAAAAAAAAGAAATGTGTGAAAATGTGTTCCCCATTTCTCAGACTATGAAATACAACCCTGACATTGAGAAAAGCAGAATAAACTAATGGTGTAATGGTGGAGGAGTATAAGAAGATAAGAGAAGTCAGAGTGGCCACAATAAGCTCTACTTATAGGAAGAAAACATGCTGTGAGCAGATAGAATGCATTGGATGACACTCATGTATGCTCTAGTCAGAAGGCTCCTTCATTGATATCTTGAATTGTTCTGAGAAACCAGTAAGCACCTGAAGACAACTCAGTCTCTAAGTGAGAGAGTATCATGCACTTCCTGCTCCCAAGGCATATTCTAGCTCTTCTTCTTGTTACCTAGAGACAAACTCCCTTAGGCAGAGATAGCATCCATCCTGTTCTTGCAATATTCAATAATCTTTGTACACCCTCAGGGAAAACATTCAATAATAATTAATTAATTAATTAATTAATTAAGAACAGACTGCAACCCTAATGGTTAGGTAGAATATAATATTTCCGAACCTTGCTTTGGTTAGACAAAAGAAGTCCAAGATTCATTCTCAGCTTGAAAATACTATAACACTTCTCTATACTTTGGCAGAGAAAGCTGATAAAAATAGAAATATCAGAATGAGAATCAGTTGCCCTTTGGGCCAACCCATGCAAGGACAATTAAGAGGAAAAATTGTTAATTTTGAAACGGAGTCTTTCTGTATTATAAATACTTAAAAGATATGTGTGTATTGCTTTGGGGGAGAGGAGAAAGACAGTTATTCACAAATCAAATTAAATCTCTAGGAAGCATAATTTATAACTTTTTTAAACTTCAAATGTTCTTCAATATGCTTTTTTCATTATTTATTTAGATGTTTAAGCTCTTGCAAGCTGGTGAACACTGACAGATTGTTTCTCCCAACACATTCCCAGACAGTATAAATATATAGCTGAACTAACATTAATACACATTGCCATGTTATCAATTACATAATAAAACAAATTATCAAGTATCCAAATATTAAGTTACACAGCTCAAAGGCATATAAAATATTAAATGTCTGCTCAATTCATTCGCTGAAAACTTCTTTTTTGCAAGAGGAGTTGGGAAGAAAAAATTACACTTCAAACAAAAATAATTTGGTAGACAGTTCAGATTAAATAGGAAAATCACAAAAATTTTATAATTTATGATTAAGAATTGTTTTAGATACAATAACAAAGCATCTGTACCTTTGACATATTTATATTAAAGAGCATGTTCTAAATAAGGCAAAGGCAACATTTTGCTAAAAATACTTAATAGCCACCTTCCACTTTTTTCCAAGCCCTCTTGAAAAAAAGTTGCAATAATTGCAAACATTAAAATTAACTGTAAGCCTTTTTTGTTTGGAAGCATTAAAGACATATGTATCTGTACAATGTAGATTTTCAAAATAGTGGCTTTGAAATACAGTTTTTACATTCTGCAACAATTCTCATATAACTTAATTTTTATTTTTTAGGTGAGGCAACACTTGGTTGATTGCACAGATTGCAAGGATCTTCTTAGTTTACAATCCCATATATATATATATATAAATATATATATATATTTTATATTTTACGCCTACAGCACTTTGTCTTCTCAGGTGGTCTCTCACTGAAGTACTGACCAGGCCCGACACTGCTTAGCTTCTGAGTTCAGACTAGATCAGGCTTGTTCAGGGTGGCATGGCAGTAGACATATGACTTGATTTTATTGCTCTTGTATCTCACTTTATTCAAGAGTGGAAATGGTTTCAGTATGATAGTACAATGTTTTTATCCCTTAAGATATAAGTGAAGGGTTTTATTATTTTGCTTCTGCCATTTCAAGGTAAAATATTGACATCATCATATGTGCCTCAATTGTATTATTAATGCTTGAAATATATAGTTAGTTGTAAAGTAAGTATATCAATCCAAGTTTCTTAAGATATACGAGCAATATTATTATGAAAGTGAGTTTTACAATGCATGACACGTGATATTTAAGTAATCTGAATTGATCAGGAAAAAAAGAACTTCTTTACTGAGAAGTGGAAGCAAAAAGTCTCCAGAAAATGTAAAAAAGTGCTGAATTAAAGTGACCAGAGCATAGTTTATGCTTATTTGGGGAAAATCTGTTAGCAATCAGTGGATGAAGAACCATGGTTTCAAAGCATGTTCAAATTAACTTTAAGTCAATCAGAAAATTCTAAATATAAATTTTTCTTTTATTAAAGTAGAGAAATAAATGTAATCATCAGTAATATAAATGGTTTAAAATTTCATATCTTGTAACAAATATTACATAAGTAAATTTTAAAACATTTATATTTGTTACAAGATAAAATACATATGGATACATTTCATGGCCTTTTAGAGGTAGAGAAATGAGCGTGATTTATTAAAATGTAAGAATTTCCATATTTAATCATATGAGATAACAATATCTCTTGTGAAAACAGTTAAATAAGCTGTTCCTTACAAATGCAATGGTTTTGATTTTTAACATTTCCCATTTCCTTACTCCACTGGATAATAAGATAGAGATGGTGTATATGTTTATCTGTGTGTGTGTGTGTGTGTGTGTGTGTGTGTGTGTGTGTGTGAGTGTGCGCGTGCACGTGCACACACACTTATATACAAATGAGCAGAAGCTAAAATCTGTATGGGCACAAGAAAATTTTATCCTCTGAGCACACTGTGGTTATCTGGGTAGAGACAAATTATTATTGTTTCCCTTGCTTTCTTATCTCAAATATTACACCTCGAGACATTATTTTTAGTGCAATTCTATGAAACATGAATTCTTTGGTCAGACTGTAACTTGAACTCAAAAAGGTGAAAGAGCAATCAAACTACAAGACACTTCACAAATCATGAGAGAGAGCAGAGTCACCCTCCACAAACCAGGCGCTGAGTATCTGAAAATGGGAAGGTGGGAGGGAGTGTAAAAGCCCTGGTTGGAAAGAGAGTCACACACAGGAAATGAATCTTTTCCCTGTAGCAACAACGACACAAGATTAGTTTATTTGCTTCTGCTTGTGCAGCTGGGCATCCTGCATTTTGAATAGAGTGAATAAATGCAGGTATCGTCAAACTCAGCCATTTGACCTCATCCTGCAAAGTTATTTTCTTTTTTAGTAAGGGAATAAATAATCACATGACTCATTTCTCTTGGTTTCTCTATGTTGTTTCTTTCTCTTTGAATAAACTCATTTATGGAGTATAAATAGCCACAAAACCTCACTCATCTTAGGAGAGGTCAGAATTCAATGTTTTAAGCAACACTTCCTCTCTAAGTAATTTGAGGTCCTATCTCAACACATCTGAATTCAGTGAAACTTTGTGGGTATGTCCTGTAGTTTGTATAATCGGTTAGTGCAGGTTTTCAATAAAGCCATTGCAAAATCTTTTTTCTTAAAAGAATGAACTGATTTTTATTTTTATACCTAATATAATTCTCCATGTAATTTCAGAGACTTTGAAAATCCTACATTTGTTTAAACCAAATGATAGCTATAAGTTAAAATTATTATGATTCAAAGAAGTTTAATTGATTATTGAATAAAATAAAGGCAAACAATAAAATTTTCTTTTGTATTGAAGCTACATGGTAGAATTATGATCACCTATTTTATCTCTAATTATTTATAGTACAAAAGTACAACCTAATAAGTTTATTTAAATGATATATAAATGAATAGAATAAGTTTATATAAATGATATATTACATGAAGACAATTAAATACATATTTTAATCATGATTTAGACTATCTCATTTTCATAAACACATGTCTATACTTAATGCTTTATAATGACCTGTTTTATCTTTTATGACTTTTCCTAAGATTTTTTAAACTTTTTCCAAAAATATTGAATTGTATGCCAATCATATAATAACTGGAGGCACCTATGTCATGTCGGTTTTATAATGAGTATTTTAGAGTAAAAGTAATAACCAGAACATTTGTCCCAAACTGCATTCAATGTCAAAGAAGAAGTATTCAGATTAATTTTGAAGTATTTTTCAATGTCCTTCAAAGGTAACTGTGTGATACTTGGTTTAAGAAAACATTCATTCACCTCTACTCTCTAAATGAAATACATTGGTATTCTGAAAGTCACAGAGACCACAGCCAGCAAAATTTTTGCTTCCTTGGAAATAATGTAAGAAGAATTGTAACACTTGAATCAGTCCCCAACCCACTCTAAATCATTGCAAAGTAACAGGGAAGGGAGAGACAACTTCTGAAAGAAATAAAAAAAAACCCTTATATTAAATTTGAAGTTTAAGATAGATTATATAAGGTGAATAGAACTTGTAAATACAGAACCACACTGACTATAAGGTGAGAAATGGGTGACAGACCTGCTTCATGTCAAAACCTAAAGAAGACAAAAATAATTCAACAAACATATTCTCTCTTCACACAGCTTTGAATAAAATATAATTTACACATTAAAAAGTAATAAAAACATAAAGTTTAATAACCATCAGATCCAATGCAAATACCACTCCCGTCAAAAAATAGAAGTTTTCTGAGATCACCGGGGTCTTTTCACGTTTAAACTTCTGGTTACTCTCCCCTTCTCCTTCCATATATTACCAACATTTAGACCTCTAACGTTACCTTTGCATCTAATGTAAACTATAGTTTGTTTTGCCTGTTTTGCAGGTAATGTAATTAGAACAATGCAATAAAAATTCTTTATGTCTGGCTAATTTTCTCCACGTTCTTGTGTGAGTCACTCAAGAACTCATCTCCATCTTATTGATAATGACTAGGCTAGATGTAAATTACTGTGGCTGGTGGATAAGACCCACTCATTGACTTGTACCACTTGGGGTCCAATTTGGATACTAGAATGGCATCAACGTTACTGAAAACAAAATGGATCATAATGATTACATAAGGAAATTTTGAGGTATAGAACTTTAAGATGAACTTTGGCTGAATCCTGTCAATATCTTTTATGTATTTTTCATCTTGTTTCCTTTTTCCTTAAGGTAGGTTTTTACGAATAAGTTTACCATGAAGTCCAACAATTCACAGCTTAAAAGAATAAAATTTATTATAGCACTTAGTTTCTGAGGGTTAGAAATCCTCAACAGCTTAGCAGAATTGATGTGACTCAGGTTCTTTCATGAGGTTGCTCTCAAAATGTGGACTGGGGCTTGTAGTCATTTGAAGGCTTGACTGGGGCTGGTCATTTGGCTTGCAAGGGAGGTCATTACATAGCTGTTTAAAACAGACTTGATTTCATTGCTAGCTGTTCATAAGAAGCTTCGGTTCTGTATCACATGGTTCTTTCAACAGGGCTGCTCTGATGTGATACTGATTTCCCCCAGATGAAGTGATCTGAAAGAGAGAAAAAAGGAGGAAGCCATAATTATCTTTTATCATCTAGTCTCAGAAGGGGTATATTACCTCATTCACTATATTCTACTGGTCACACAGAACAACCTCCACATGTGTGGAAGGGAATTATACAAAGGGATGTGCATCAGAAAATGGGAATCATTGGTAGACATCTTGTAGTTTGGCTCAATGGATTTTTACCTTTCATAATGAACAGAGTGATAAAAGAAGACTCAACAGCTTTAGTACTGTAAAGTTTATAAGTGCATTTACAACTGTGATGATGTGACCTAAAAGGATAAGGCTGTGGACAATAAAGTTGGTGCCTCTAAAATCTCATTATACACATTTTGACAGGTGTTGGCAAACGATGGCCTGAGAACCAAATTTGTCTCACCATCTGTTTTTGTGAATAAAGTTCTCTTGTAAAACAGCAAACCATTCATTTACATATTATCTATGTCTTTTTTTTTTAACTACAATACAGAGCTAAATAATTTTAACAGAGACTAGCCTACAAAGGTGAAAACATTCCTA
Organism: Macroglossus sobrinus; assembly: GCA_004027375.1. NCBI lineage: Eukaryota > Metazoa > Chordata > Mammalia > Chiroptera > Pteropodidae > Macroglossus > Macroglossus sobrinus. The sequence continues at coordinate 6,352 of PVKZ01002093.1, forward strand.
TGCAGTTCTTTAAAGAAAGCTTTCCACTCTGTAAAATATCTGGAAAGCACAATGCAGTTTCTCTTAATGTAAGTTAAATGTTTTCAGATATTTACTTAATCCTTTATTTTTTATAACATAACTTAAGTGCTTTATAACATTTCTTAAGTCAATCTTTATATAAGAATGTAAACAGTTCATGTTGTAGTCCTGTCGTATTTGTTTTTTAATATAAAAAATAAGAGGTCATTTCTTCTTCTTGGCTATTTATATGTTGAATTTCAATTTGGATTCTTAATTTTTATGATTTGAAATATAAAACAAGACAGCAAATAGATATGTCAATATGATTTTTTAAAGACGTATAGGTAAAAAAATTAATAAGGAAATAGGATTTTGATATCTGTGAGGTCAGGAAAATCCCATCCAGGTCATAGGAATAAAATCTTATTGTATTCCCAGTCTTTCTTTGATACACTCAGAGACCCCTCAGTAAAATGATTTCTCCCTTTCCCACACGTAAAATATGGAAATTGTTAATATTTTATATATAACTTGTAAGAAAAGTTTTTGGGATTGATGAGAGATTAAGATCCTCGATGCACTTGTAAGTGGCTCTTTTATTGATTGATAAGCATAAGTCAAGAAAGACTTGTGCAATAAAAAAAATGATATTGTAAATATATGTGATCAGGGCTTAGAGTCCCTTTACCCTTGCAAACTCTCAAAGCAATCACAGAAGACACATATCTGACCAAAGACAGTTGTCCTACAGCACTCAATGTGTTCCCCTGTGAAGCCAGGAGACACACATCAGGAAACTGTTCTGTGGCACTTTCAGTTCTAAATTAAAACAATAGGTGGATAGATATCTAGAAAGAATTAACTTTCAGAAAAGTGAGGTAGAGATGAAACTTCCCAATTAGTATGCTATACAGAGATCTGAAATGATGTTGATATATGTTTTATGATGTAAATGGTTTTATTTAAATTTCTCAAGAGAAAATTTACAAAAATGTATACATGAAAAAATATATTACATACCATATGGAATATATGTAATAAATCAAAATAGTCTAAAAATTCTTTATCTTCATGCTTTATAATTTTACATGTAAGTATATAAATTTTGTCAGCCCTAAAACACATTGTTTTAAGTATATGAAAATTGTATAATAAAACATATAAGTAGGTATTAATAAATGAGGTAAACTTACCATTCTTAGTAGTACTGGACCTTTTTGCTCACTCTTTGTGACTTAAAAAAATACTTTAAAAAGCTACTGTTTACAAATAAAATGATTTTCAAATCTGCAGGATTCTTCCAAAACAGTTTTGCTTGGGTTATATGCTATGCATTTCTGTATATTTACATTTCGTGAGAGTGAAAATCTGTAATGAAAAATAAATTGTCAACATATGGGAAAAGAAAATGATAATGTTCAGAGATAATTTTTTAGTAAATGTCAGAAGTTTTAAAAGCATTAGAATGAATAATGAATAGACTTAGCCATTGTATGTTTTTATTCAATAAGCACAGTTTTCTTGGTTTTAGAATACAATATTACAGAAACTTACTTATTGTCTCAATAAGACAATCAAAAGCAATGAAGCCAGAAATTTTATGTTCTTGCCATTGTTATTAATAGTTTTGATATATGATAAACTTTGCTTCTATTTTCTTAAAGATTTATTAACTAATTTAGTCTAGAAAAATAAATCAAAGCAGAACATTTGTCATGAATGTTGCTTCAAGCACCATGTTTATAAATGCAAATGAGATTCTAAGATTACAAAAATATAAAAAATAAGCCCAGAATACTTGAAACATGAGGATGCTAAGAATATTGATCTCCCCAGAATAAAGACTATAATGGCTATCCTGTTTTTCCTAGACAGTTTCTCTGTGTGTGAGCATCTGTGTGTGTACAACATATCCAACTGCTTGTACCAAGACAAAAAAAGTGGTCAAAAGCTCTTTTTTTGGTCACAGTATACCAGCTTCACGTCACATGGAGGTTCTAGATGGGACTGAAATTGTTACTCTCTTGTATCTACTCTCTTTTCTGTATTCTCAGGCTCCAGACAGGTTATTTTAGCTACAGTGTTCCCAGATAGTACATTCTCTGGTCAGATCTAAGGATAAACTCTTAAAAAAAAAAACAGAAAAGGCTCAGACTGCCAGAAACTTACAGATCTTGGGAGAAAGCAGAGCCATCCTCCCACAACCAGGCATGATGATCTTTATTGTAAGAGAGTCCAATCCAGTAAAAAGCAACATTGGACTTTATGAAACACTGCGGAGAAACAGAGACGAACATAGTGACCTAATTTGAATTTACTCTGGGAATAATATACTTTTAAGAAAGTCAGTGTTCTGAATTAGACTTTAAGTTACTCAAACTAAAATTCTTTTTAATGTCTAGTATAGTACATATCTTACATTTTCTCACCTAAAAGGCCCATTAATTTATGGAGAAAAAATATCAGAAAATCTCACTTCTTGAAAAAATGATACATGTTATTAAGGGGTTAGATTTTCATGGAACACTTCCTTCACAGATTGACAATCAAATCTGATTCCACATGGATATAACCTACTCAACCTATACTCAGCACAGGTTCTGTTAGTAGATGAAGAAATTTTTCACTTTTTCTGTGAATCATGTAATTATTATGACCATGCTCTCCATATTCATTCCATTTTATATCCTACGATGATGATGAAAGCTATATAATTACAAAATAAATTATAAATTCAATTAAAGATATAAAATTTAAAAGAAGCTAGATTCTTTAAATAAAAATAATAACTTATTATTATTTTTTTAATTTCATACTATAACATTCTTTGTATTTTATCTGGCAGGTATCTTCTTTATTTTTATTTCTCTAATATAAATCATTGAGAAATATTATATAGATTTTATAACTATCGTTTTAAAGTATATGAAATTACTATGTCATTATTAGTTCTAATGTAACCATCCAGTTGCTATCTCATTAGATACTTGAAACAAATTATTCATCTTACTTAGACAGTATATTGTCTAAGTTCAAAAAAGTGTAGGAAATCAGAATTAAGTACATGCCAATTCATCTCTGTTTTTCAACTGAAGTAAACTGGAATTCTGAGAAGCACAGAAATTCCTGCTTTCTGCCCAAGTTTTTGTTTCATTAGAAATGAAGTAACAGTTGCATTGGTACCCAATCCACTTTTCTTGACAAGGACAGCAGCCAGAGCCTTAGAAAAAAATAAAACATGAATTATGATATTGGAAATTTAATTTTAAGTGTTATTTACTCATTCAAAAATTATTTATTTTTTTCTGCAAATATTCTTCGAAAAGCTACTATGTAGACAACAGTTCAGAGGATAATATTGTGAATGAGGTAGTCATAACCATTTTTCCTAATGGAGATTACATTTTAGAGATAGAATCAGAATTATATAATTTCTAATCATTTTGTTAATTATATTTAATGCTAATTAGGGTAATTATATGAAAAAATTCAGCATGTTAAATTATCCTGTATCAGGGTGTAGGATGGGGAGAGGGTGGACAGAAAAATTCTTGTTTGAGGAAGTGATCCAAAATTGAGCTCTGGTGTGTAAATATGAGTAAATGAAAAAGATATTTAAAGAGGAAAAGACATTTTTAGCATATTTCCTGAGTCAGAAAAAAATATGACACATTGAAAAATTTCTGATATATATTTTGGGTATTTTATTTTCAAAATGAACATAAATAAAACAATTAGTTGGCAGTTCAGTCATTCAGTTTACCAGTGATAGTGCCTTGAACATGTACTATCCTCCGTGATAAGAGTGATGACACATGGCAGGTACTAAAATTTTTTTCCAAATGAATGGTGCTGAAGTTGTAGAGTAGAATGGTGCTTAAATGAATTGAGAGGTGGGGGAAATGGAGAGATGTTGACCAAAAGGTAAAAAATTTCCAGTTAGAGTATCAAGTTCTGAGGATATACAGTGACTATAGTTAATAATACCGCACTAGGTACATGTAAGTTAATAAATAGAAGATGTTAAATGTTCTCACAACAAAAGGGAAATAGTAATTATGTTACATGATGGAGGTATTAGGCAGTGCTATGGTGGTAATAATATTTCCATAAACAAGTGTATCAAATCAACACATTGTATAACTTAAACTTACAGAATGTTATACATTAAAAATATCCCAGTGAAACTGGAGAATACAATAAGGAAACAAAAAATATAAATAAACTCTATAGGATCATAGAAGATGGTGGAATAACTTGGAGAACACTTGAAAAAAAAAATTTAAAACGCTGGACTTTGAGCTTGTTTGCAATGGATAATTAGGGTCAGAAATGCATAAATCTCTGCACTATATTCTGAGTCATAGAAGAAAGAATTGAAGTTAAAGAGATAAAGTATGAGTAATGAGCAATCACAGAAGGGTAATTAGGATTAGCTATAATATTTATGCTTCAGTGTGAAAAATATAAAAATCTGTCTAGAACCTACCTTCCTGGGCTTCCAGGATGGGTCCTGGAGATGGTGTTGGCTGACTACTTGGTTTAATGACTGCTATAGAAAATGATTAGAAATTTATTAATTAGATACAAGCTTATGAAATAACAACTTATTATACATTTATAAATGAAACCTTTATTATTAAATGGTTTCCTCACAGTTTTGCTCTTTATATAGATTTGCCTAGAAATACTTACAGAATTTCAACAACATTCCCAAAATAGCCATCAACACAAGGCACATTACCCCTAAGATGCCAGAAATCAACCTCCATGGAATAGTCTGAAAACCTGTAGAGAAGGAGAGGTACGATGATGACTTAAAGAACAAACATTGGAGCTGAAATTTTTAAAAGCAGAAATGAGGGAGAGAGAATCCAAAAAGTTCTTTTGTTTGACAATCCAACCATCTTGCCAATGAAACATTGGAAAATGAAACCATTTTCTTCAAAACTTCATCCAACACCAAAATTTTTATGAAACATACTTTATTCTTCAGTGAGATTATCCATATCTTTTTTTCTTTACCAGCTCTGTCTCAGAAAAGTGGATTTACAGTTATTATTTTTGTTGTTTTTGCTTTGTTTTTTAATTTGGCAAAGAAGCCTAGAGGTCTGAAGTAAAAATTTACCACAGGTAACAATTTCTTTTTATGGGCTTACATAAGAAACATTTATTTTTATTTTCTCAAAAAAAAAAATCACAAGTTGTATAATTCCCATTACGTTGATAAGAAAATTTAGGATTTATTAATAACATTGTTTGTCAATGTATCAAAGCTAGCAAGCACCCAAGTCAGAAATTAAATGCAAGTTTATCTAGACCTAGAGTCTTTATTTAACATATTCTGTTATAATCACAATAATACTTCTTGGGACTGTGTTCACCATCTAATCTTAATGCATTCTCTACTCTGAGAAAGGTTACATGCTCATGGATTTGTAGAGGCTTTTAACAGGGAAGAAAAGACATAGGAGCATCTGGACCTGGTGTGATGAGAGGGCCCCCATAACCAATGTCTAGGTAATAGTTTGAGGAGTTGCATTCATTTCATAATCATTTTTTACAAGAACATTACATTTTCTCATGACTAAATTAGTTGCTTATATCTTCTTCTCCTAATACAATTTAACATTAGGAGATTCTACATTAACATTAACACATTCTCAAAGAGTGTTGTCATTAGCAACAGTACAATGGTGTCAGACTGTTAATCAGGGTGGTTTGAGGATGTTGCTACAAAGATGGTAAATTTTTAAATAACACTTTTAAGCATTGCATCTTAAATACTTGGCATTCTCTATTCCTGTGCTAGAATTATGATGCTCATAATCTAAGAGTGAAAATTCAATTTCCATTCAGAATTTAGTTTTCTCTGTCAGAAGTTACTCTTTAAACCTGTTGGAAAGGTGTCACAAAATCATTTCTAGCTACAGAATGAAGAGTTAGAAAAGTCAAATTAAGTTGAAAATACTGATACATGGGTAGCCTAAAAATTTCCATTTCTTTTCTCAAAGCATTGCCCTGAAATTAGCCATATCCATGAGATACCTTTTCTGCTAATTCTTATTTTTTAACTTTATGACTCAGGCCTACATACCTGCCATGAAAAATGTTGTCCCAACGTTGATACAGGTAAGGCACGATGTGGGCTTGTTAAAGAAAAATGTTCTTGGACCTCAGAACTGGGTGGAGGCTAGGAATCAGAAAGTTGTGTAAAAAGGAAAAGGAAAGAAAAATTGTACATTTAAGTTATGGTCTTCAATCATTTATTGGCGAGACACAAATATATAGTATGAACAAGAAGCAGTAAAATCACTAGCTTCAAAAATGTTCCGGAAACCACAATACAGGAAATTCTCAGTGCACTTGTGTAATGCGAATTTTCTGACTAAAAGAAGGCAAGAGAAAGTTGTCTTTTTTTATGTCTGAATATCAATCATCTTTTAAAAATATTTGGAATATTGAGAAAAGATAGGCCAAGTCAAAAGTAAATTAGTATAATAAAGTTTCATAAAATATTTTTCTCTTTTAATAATGAAAAATATTTTTTAACTGACTTTGTGCTAAACACAGATGAAAACACTTTGCATGTATTAGCTCGTTTATTTCTGAAAATGTTTGAATAATAAAGATACATAAATATACTTATTTCAGGTCTATGGCCATGCCTCCCTGAAAAGTGGGATCCTGTCTGATCTCAGAAGCTAAGCAGGGTCGGGCCTGGTTAGTACTTAGATGGGAGACCATCTAGGAAGACCGGATGCTATAGGCGTGAAAAATAAAAAATTAGAGATTATAAACTGACAAGGTCCTTGCAATCTGTGAGATCAACTAAGTGTTGACCTGATGAGATTTGTTTGAGATTTACATACTTGACCTAGGTCACTAAGTTTGGGTGATCTTTTTCCAGAGCACACATTTAATGTATTTCAATCAGAACTATCCCTTTGTATGTCTATGTGTTTTATATTTACTGATTTTCTTTAGCAGAGACTGGGTAGTGTTTCTATCTCTTATTTCATGCTTCTGATTGCTGCCTCACTAACCTGGCAATGAAAGCAAAGATCAAAAAGGTAGAACTAGAGTGACTTCCCATTTCTGTTCTATGTACACACACACACACACACACACACACACACACACACACACACACACACACACACCTATGCTCTATGACTGCCTTATCTGGTCTAGGTCTGCCCTTCAGTGCCTCATTCACATGATCCTTAAAGCTTCTGTCAACACATGACTCTCCACTTTTCCTTTCCTTTCAAGTCCTTGAGCATGACTGAAGTTGCTCTATTATGCTTATTTGTACTAATATTTTAAGTACTATATATTTTACAGAATTATTAAATTCAGATAGTAACTAATAGTTGAATTTACAAGTTTTTGTCCTCAAAAGAATAACCTTATTAGTGGGAAATCGAAACGTAGGACGGATAGGTACAATAAGTATCTTGAGAGCAGAGACCTTGATCTCTGTTAAGTATCTGGAAATATAATCTATCATTTACCCCCATAAAAAAAGAAGAGCCCAAATAAGTTTTTCTTCATATTATTTATTTTTAAGCATCATAATATTACCATAGGTAATTTTTTTCTAAAAGACACGCTTTGCTACTGAAACAAAACAAAACAAAGCAGAAACAAAGACTGTTATTGATTTTTCAGTTTCCATGAAGTTTAGTATTTCCATATTTTTAATTTGTATTGTGCCCATAGAACTACTTTCACTGAACCACTGAAATTGCTAAAACTTAAACTCTTACCTGAGATAGTAAACATAAAAATTCATTTATCTAAACTTTATGCAAATTCAAATTGACAGAGGGAGAGTATAAATTATCCTTTGTCCACTTGAAGTTTATTCTTTTCCAGTTTTAATGTTAGACAAAACTGAACAATCAAAAACAACCTAATTTTGCTAATTTTTTGCCCCATGTAAAATGGCCTTGACTAATTAGAAGTTTGTGATTTTGCTTTAAGCTTTAGTTTTGAGATGATACAAATTTGTGAAAGAATATGTAATAAGTATTATTACTACCCTTCCCACACTGACAGAGCAACCTTCATTTGGAAGTTATTTTGTTTTCAGAAACATGCTTGATGAGACTTGTATTAATCACTGTTTTTTTTTTTAATCTTAGTTTACTGACTCTGAAGTAAAAATTTGTTAAATCTGTGTTCAATTAAAAAACTTTAAGCTCAAGTCACTAATAAGATAATGGACCACGTAAATGTACACACACACACACACACACTATATATATATATATATATATATATATATATATATATATATATATATATATATATATAGTGAACTGCCAACTCTTGTTAATTTTTTTTATTTCTTCTTGTAAATACGCAGTTGAATTGTTCTATTATTGTCCTGTCGCATCCTTCAAATTATTTGGTGAACTCAACCCAGCCCATATCTATATTAGCAGATTTTTTTTCTCCTAGAATTTTTGAAAGCCTCGCTGCTCTCACACATGGTAGTCTGAAGTGCTAAGAAATTCTCACCTTAATAGGCCACAACAAACAAATCTCAGAATTTGGTGTGATCCAACAACTTTAGCCCTAACATAAGGCAATTCTGAACGCTGGGGTTTGTCTCATTTCCCAGAATCACTCAACAACATTGAACTCTAGTCTCCTCCTCTAGTAGCTACATTCAAAGGACAACCTTTATTGTGTTCTGCCTTTTATTTTGTATTAACACTCTCTTTTCTACATGTTTCTATCTGGAGCTTCTTCTCTTAGATCTCCTGAAAGCTTTGCTGTCTTCACACCAACAAATTGCAAGATTTGATATATCAACATCCCAGCCCCTTTTGCCTCCCTAATATTCAGGAACTCTTTTGGGATGCATGCTTTGAATAAAGAAATGAGTAAAAAGGTGTTCCCCATTCCTGAGACTACAAAGAACTCCCCTGACATGACAAAAAAGAGAATAAACTAGTGGTATAGTGGCAGAGGTGGCAGAAAGATTAAAAACAGAGAGAAAGAGAGACAGAGAGACAGAGAGAGAGACAGAGACAGAGACAGAGAGAGACAGAGACAGAGAGAGAGAGAAAGGTATAAGGGGCAGGACCGAGTGCTACTGATAAGAAGAAAACATGCTGTGAGCAGAGAAAATGCTTTGGGTGACACTCATCTACCACTCAAGTCATCACTTCACTTTTTAAATATCTTGAGTTAATATGGGAAATGAGTAAACATCTGAAGGCAACTATATTATTCTTATTATTATCATGAGATAATATCATTTTGAAGGAGGTAGCATCCATCCTATTTAATACCCTCAGACACCCGTTTCCTGCAAAACCCAATCATATTTGTAAGCACTTGGCAGAATAAAAATAAAAATAGTAACAACAAATTAATTAAAAATCAAAATGCAATTCTAATGGTCAAGTAGAAAAGAATATGTCTGAACCTTGGTTTGGTTCGACAAAGATATCCAAGATTCATCATCAACTAGAAAGTAATAAAACACATCTATACATTTACAAGAAAGCTGATAACAAGTAGAAACAGCAGAATAAAAAACAATTGCCTTTTGGAACAAGACCAGAGTAAGAGCAAATAGAACAAACAATTGTTAATTTTCATAAGTCCTTCTGTATGCATGTTTTGCTTCTGAAAAAAAGGAAAAATTGAGCAAACGAATGAAACTCCAAAAAGCACAATTTAAACTTCAAATGCCTTAAAGTTGGCATTTTCTAATCTACATTTATTATCCTATAACTGAAATTCACTTCTCCTACACGTCACTTTATTTAAGAGTAAAAATAGTTTTCATTTGATAGTCACGACTATCATTATACTTTAAGAAATAAATGAAGGTGGCCCATTGTGTGGTAACATGGTGAAATCAAGTCATGTAACTTGGTGGCAGTTTTTAGTGGTGGATGTATACAATCGATGCAAAATAAAAAATATCCAAGTTTCTGAAGATATTTGTGTAACTATTATAAAGTTAGTTTTAAAATACATGATACAATATTTAGGGAAAGTGTTTTCTGGATTTATCAGGAAAAAAAGGACAATTGAGTGACTCTTTTACTGAGAAGCATAAGCAAAAACACACAAGAGAAAAAAAGTGCTGAATTAAAGTGACCAGGGCATAGATCATATTTCTTTAGAGAAAATCTGGAAGTAATCACTGTGTGATCATAGTTTCAAAACAAGAGGTTCAAAAAAAATACTGTAAAATTTTTAAAAAATTAAATAATTTTTTGATCTTTACAAGTTAAGACACATAAGTTTAATCAATAACAATAGAAGTGATTTAAAATTTATTTGTGTAATATTCATTACAATGAGATAAAATACATACTGATACATTTAATTAATTATCTTATTAACCCTTTCATCTTTTATTTTGAAATAAATGTAGATTGACAAAAAGTTGAAAAAATAACACAATATAGGGAATTCCCTTGTGCCTGTCTCTCAGTTTTCCTCAATCATGACACACTCAACGAGAGTACAATTTCAAAGCCAAGATATTGACATTAGTATAATTCATAGACTTTATTCAGATTTTTTACCAGCTTTACAAGCACTCATTTGCTTGATTGTGTGTACATGTGTGTATGTGCATGTATATACAATTATATACATTTCTAAATTCTTATAACCACCATTACATAATCTATGTTTTTATATTCTTGGAAATAATTACTACCAATTATATTGTTACTATTAAGTATATTTTTTTTAAGAAAGGCAAAATATATGACTGAAACTTTTCTTGTATTTACTGATTTTCATTTTAATGAATTGGTTTAGTAGGGGAGAATTTTAACATTTACTGAGCACACATTACATGCCTATTCTAGTGCTTAATGTAAATGTTTCCTCAAGTATATGAGTATACATTAAGTATATCAGTATATTTAATCATAGTGAAGTATTTTGGCATTTCACTTTTTTACTGATGCAGAAATTTATACACCAGAAATTCTCTTTTGTGCAATACTTTCTTTACTATGAAGATCATACATGTACACCTAGCATTAGGAAAGCATTTAAATTTCTCCAACTTCTGAATATTTTCATTCTAGATTTAAAGATCCTGACATGATTTTAGATAAAATAGCCAGTTTCTTATTGGTATTCAGTTCCACCAATGGATTTTTTCTAAGAGCTGACTAGAACTGTGCTTTAATGGTCTTGCTCTGGCCTTCTCTAAGGTGTAGAGATAATCTCCTTGTAACTCAAATCAAGTAAGGAAATGTTTGTCATTGGTAAATATGCTGATTTTCAGTTTGTATTCAACACATTGTTCTAATTCATTCTCTGATATGTGACCCAGTATCTTTGGATATTGCATTGCTGGTTTTACAAGTATGATAGCATTTGCAATTTTAAATGGCAGTTACAAATTCATTCATGGATATTGATCAGAAGCACTACACAAGAACTGTTTCTTGCATGAAAAGTACAAGAGAACTAATTTCATCAAAAGAAATAAATAAGTAAACAAGAAATAAAACCAAAACAACAACTGATTCTGTTTCTGGTTCAAGAATAGCTTAGTACCACTCAAAGAAACAAACCAGAGTGAAAGTTTTGGACATACTTAGATCTCTCTAAGCACTCGACTCTGCCTAGTAACTATTTTATAAAGTGTGATGTCTACACAGAAAAATAAGTGTACAAATAATAGCAATCTAATTGGTAAGGCACATTTTGGATAAAACATTGGCATTCTCAGTTTGTTTATGGTAGAGAGAGTTTAAAAAAAACACCAGATTAGAGAAAACATGCAATTTATTTCAAAATTTTAAAAATTTCAGTCCTTAATATATGTCTCTTCTAATTAATAAGTCTCACACGTGAGACTTAAGCAAAGTGTAAAAACCTCAGGTAAGAGCTGCAAAAAGCTTGTTGGCTGCAGCTGTGGCTTCTCAACCCCATGTAACTGGAAACAGTTTCTCTGTGGTGAGCTGCCGGGTGGGCCTTTGGTTCTCACTCTGAAATAACATGCCAAATGTGACAAATCCATAACGTCTTCAACTTTGAAGCTCAAGTAGTTTTACTAAGTATCATTAAAATGACACTGAGCCTCTTTCTCTGTCTTTAGGCAAAAATATCTACATTGTAAATCTCTGCAGTCATTATCTGTTGATGAAACTTGGGAATAAAGAAAAAAGAGTCAAGTAAGAGGATTCCGTAAGAAGAATAAGACGTATTAGTACTCAAACAGGAAATTATTCAGCTCAATAAAAATGCATCAGTTCTAAGAACCTAACCTTTAACTTTTGTACTAACCTCCAGTGAGTGCAGATCCACTTGCACATTACCAAGCTCCAGTATCCTGAAATAAATCTGAGAAAAGTCATATAAAGTATTATTGTTAAAATTTTATAATTTGTTTTTAATTCTTTGATACAAAACTATTCAGAAACCCTGTTATTAATACTATTATTCATTGAATTTTATACTTCAAGACACAGAAGAATATAAAAGAAATGGGCTCAAAGTTAACTAGCAATGAGTCTAAGTTTTGAACTGAGCCTCTCTAAGCTTTGTCTATCTCTAATAGAACAAAATGTAGAGACACCTTGCATAATTATGAGACTATATCATTTTGTCTCAATTATCTTGGTAATTACCTTTGTTTGATTTTTAAATACATAAATAATCATAGGTTTACCTATGTAGTAAATATACATACATGCTTGACTAGGTATTGTGTGATCTTTCTTCTGGAGGTAAAACTCAGATTTAGATCATTAAACCAAGTTGTCACCATACTTTTGTATAACCTACAAGTGGTTTTTAAAGTCTTAGCAAGCTTTTAGTTATATGCTTTATTTCCTGGTTTCTATTTTCATGTCATTTATCTTCAAAGAAGCATAAATTATTTTTTTAAATACCAGTTTATATACACTAATATTTATTTTTGAATTCTATGATGCTATCAGATATAATATAATTCACTTAAAGAGAATATTGGCAGCAAGGTGGATAGTCCTTTTTAAAATTTATTTGGATTTGTTTCAAGTTGGATTTTATGAGAGAAAAAGATTCTGTCTTGCTCACTCCTGCTGTGTGTGTCTGTGTGTTTATATGTGTGTGAGGGTATAGGTGGTGCAAGTGGTAGGAGAAATGAGAAATCTTTGACTAGGGAGACATGGGTGCAAATTAAGCATTATAATTTAGCCATAGCAGTTAAAGGATATTTACTATTCACTATAAGTCAGCGTTATGTTTACAATGTTCTAGGCAGTCACTAATGGCAAACAACAATGTGAAAATGTTCACTCTTATTTTAAGATTTCTTTACAGTGAAAAGGTTAGAAAAATTTAGTACAATTTATTAATAACATAACAGAGGCACATACACCATGCACTGAGATGGTAAAGTTAGGGATGGTAAGTCTACTTCATGACATGAAGTAGAAAATTAAATATGTCTTAGATGAAAAAAAAAACTTTGTTAATGCTAAGGAATTTGATTTTACTTTAAGATAATCAAAACATTTAATATCATGCATAATAAGTTTATAATTTACTTATTTTATTTGAAAATTTTCTGAATATAATCTCTTTCAGGGGGCAGAAAATTAAAGAAGAAACAAGAATGTACTATATTTTGTTTAATTTCTTCCAAGTCCTTAAAACATAGTTGATTCTCTTAGTCTTTTCAGGAACTGACATGGTAAGAAAGTGAGTGCTGGCTGTTGTTATCTTACTATGGAAAATTGTGAGAATGTTGATCAACATGTGAAGGCATCAAAAAAAATACCGTCAGTTCTTTGCTGCTTACTTGGTTTTGTCTTTAAAATGATATGCTAAATGATCTGAAACTGCCAGTAGTTAATCTGAATGATTTCATTCTTTCTCTTCAACATTAGAGAATATAATCATATTTTTCATCATTTTAAAATTATGCATTTTTATGGATACAACGAAGGAACAGTTTTAATGGAAAAGTAAAGCTGATATCTGAAAGTTTTCAAATAAATATTTTAAAAAGAAGTCACTGTTGTTAAGATGCTTATAATTAAATTATTAAGATTTTTCCCACTATTATAGTAACAAATGTTGATACTTGCTTTGAAAGTATTTCAGGCTAAAATTGATTTACTTAAGAGATGATTGCTGGTTACATACTAACTGCCAGACACAAAAAAAGAAACAAAAGTCCCTGTTTTGTGGTAGTTTTACCCTATCACCAAAGTCCAACAAAGACCACGCATGTGTAAAAGAGTTTATCAGAAGGAGAAACACAAAGCAAAGAAGGAGGATTTGAAAACCTGGTGCGTGACAAAATTTTAAATCAGACAGCCAGGGAAAGTTTCACTATGAAAAAGAGAACTTTGCAGACGTGAAACGGACCATGTGAATGAGCAAGCAGGCAGCTAGCTAGAAGAGAAAGCACCGAATGCTCTGTGGCTTCCACAGTTGAGTTGCAACGTTCTCTTGGCTCCTTTATTGAAATAGACCTTAAACTGCTGGTAGGAAATGTATAATCCAATTCTAGCTGTGCTTGCTTCTTCTAAATCTAACTATACCATGTAAGAATGGCCAAAATTCACTCAGAATTCCTGAATCATTTTATGTTTATTAGAGATTATAAAGTACATTTTTAGTATGTTTCCAAACAGACGAACCTACTTTTAATCAGAAATATTCAACATCTGTACTCCAGCTTTTTGACAGCAAATATATATCCAACTTCTTGATGCTTTACTAGTAACAAAATATCAGTTACAAAAAATAAAAGCAGATGGTTGCAGGGAGAGGTGGGCTACAACTGATATATTTCTAAACTTTTGTCAGTTTTTACTTTATATCAAGCTAAACAGACAGATGAATATTCTTATAACAACAAAAATTAATAGCCACAGAATGACAAGTTTTCACTATGGAGTATTGCTTACAAGGACTGATTAGGGCTTCCTGCTTCCAGGACTAGGTATAGACAGAGAGAGATCTCTCTGGAAAGGCCAGGCTTTCCAGAGAGATCCTTTGCCCTGAATGAATTGCTCAACAAGAACCTCTGAGTCACTCTTCTAGCACTAAAGGAAATTCCAGGAAATTTAGGAGAGTGGCTGCATGTGAATAAGAACTGGGCCAGTGTTCCCTAATTTCAGAGCTGGAGTACAGTGAAAACATAGACAAGCATGAGCAAAGATAAGATAAGAGTGGCACTTATGGTATGAATACCAGGTGTCATCTTGAAGCACAAAAGTGTTTCTAAATTAGTGTCCATATAGTTATGTACAGTGTCCATCCATCTCGGTGAGCTTGGGAATTATGCTGTAAAATGCAAGCAATGTCTTTAGTGGTTGCCACCATTAAATGTATCCACATGCTGGCAGTGATAGCAATGCACTTACTTCAATTTACAATGTCCAGCATAACTGGAGCTATGGTGGCCCTTTTGTCAATAAGAAGACGAAGTATTCAATAAGTCCTGAAGTAAACTTTCAGAGTGTCTTTGTTCTGTTTGTTCCCTTAAGACGTATATGGCTTGAGAAGGACTAATCTATCCCCCTGTGGACATGGTATTGGCTCTTCCAACTCTTCATTAGCTGAGATGTTAAACCAATTTATTGGTTTAACAAAAATTTCTATTTTTCAGTGATCAATCCTCTGTTCCATGAGCCTGTAGTCCCAAGATATAATTCTCATGATCACTTATTATTGACCACACTGTTCTGCTGAGTGCTCATTATTGTTTCCCCACAAGGAAATGCTTTCTACTTCCAATGTGGATACAAAAAAGCACTTGTTACATTTCCAAATGGCCATATCTCAGGAAGGAGTAGTTTCTGTCTCATATTGGGCACTAGCTGTCCAGTAAGAAAATAGAACAAACGCCACAAGTGGTGCATGATACAACTCAAAGAAACTCAGGGATAGTAGAATGCATTCAGTGCCTCAGACTCTGGTAATACACAGGGAGGCATGTTTGCCCAGGTGCAACTAAAGCCATTGGAAATAGTGCTACAAGGAAGTGATCCTGATTCCAATCAGTCATACGTTTATAGAGAAGCTGAGGATGTCAGGATGCATCTAACTTGAGCTAGATCTACCAGGTCATACTGTGAGGCTAACACTCAGAAATATACTTAAAATAATTAGTAAAAAAAAGTCAATACTATGAGGCTAACACTCAGAAATAGACTTAAAATAATTAGTAAAAAAAAGTCAACAAAATCTTTGTCACAAGAATAAAAGATACATATTACAAAATATAAGAGAAACACATCAAAGGGTTATGTTAAAGTGTTTCAGGTAACAAATTTTTATTATTTCTTCTCATGTATCCATTTATATCATTTTGAATACTTTTCAGCTCCATATTTAAACTTTGATATATAAAAACACTGATTTGGTCTTTGAAAATATCTAAAGTATGAAAGAAATAATTAGCTAATAAATTATTTATACATTAAAATATTTATTCTTAAGAATAGTTTCCAAAAGTAGTTTAATGTTTAAACATATAAATATGTTCTCAGAAACTTTAGGATTTTACACACACACACACACACACACACACTCACACACACACATACACACACACACATATATACACACATACTCATAGACAGAGGCCATTAATTACAGTATGTTTGAATATTAAACTTTACTGGAAATGGTGTCTGGATTCTGCATGGTCCTGGCCCTTTGGGTGAGAACTCATCATTGGCTCAACACACTCTATGTGGGTAAAAGTTACTGTATAGTACAGAGTATTTCCAACCACATACTTGATGCTGCTGGAAATAACATTTAACACCTACAGTAGCCTTGCTATGACCACACAATCTTGGGGAAAAGGTGAGTGGGTATTGGGCAGAGGAAATAGCACCTCTGATAAAAAGAATATGCCACAGAAAGATATAGTGAGACTTGAAGTATTTTACCTGGTCAAAGAACAGAAGATAAAGTTTAAGGAGAGAAAAGAGTCCAAAAGTGAGGTGTACCATATAAAGGTGGGTGATAATTATCACTTTAACTGTCATTATCATTTGGATAAACTTGACCAAAGGAAGTGACACTGAATTCATAATTATGACAGCATTACTCACTAAGAGAGGAGGAAGAAAGAAAAAAGAGCCAATAACAACAACAAAAGATGAAGACCAAAAGCCTTGTTTAGATACATAAATACTAAAGCTGTATTTCATATGAGATTTTTTTTTACCTAGAATTTTCCTCTGACAGAATGCTTGGAGGTAGCATATTTTGTAGATGAAAATAATGAATAAGAACACAAAGAACAACCTTTAAGCCTTCTTTGCCCCATTGGACTCAAATTCCCTTGGCCTCGCTCTTATACAAACACCTGTGATTACATTTCAAGTCCACCCAGAAAATCCAGCCTGTTCTCCCCATCTTAAGATTCTTACCTTCATCACTTCTGTAAAGTTCTTTTTGTCATATAAGGTAATATTTACAGTTTCCAGTGGTTGTGACCTAAATATTTTGGAGGTGATAATTCAGCCTACCAAAAAGCCCAGATGCCCACGGGGTGCTCCTTGTTTTCTGGGAGCCTCTTTTAGCCCAATGGAAATACTCGGTTTATCCCAGTATTGCAGACAGGTGATGTTTCCAGCGGAGCTTTCACTACTCTGTCATCATCAGCCACTTCAGTGGACATGATTCTGGTATTTTTTTTTTATTTATAAAGCTACTTTCACATGCATGTTCCATGCTCCTTTGCTTCACTTTATGCATCTGGTAGCTAAAAATATCAACCACATTGTTCAGGCTTCTTTGCCCTCTGGTTTCTGGCTGGTGTCAGTCATTGGGAAACATTGACAGGGGATCAAAAGGAGAGAGGAGGAAGTGGACAAAATATTTAATTCTACAGCTTTCTCCTTGAACGGTCAGGTGCTGGCAGTGGCAAGAATCTCTCCTATGAGTTCTCGGTATCTTCTTACACTCAACAGTAGATCACGATGTGATCATTATCCTCACACCCCACACAATGTTGCCTAGAATATATGTAGCTTTTAAAAAAAAATCTACTTGATTTACTTAATTTATTAGGAAAAAAAGTTCTGATAAAGTCCTCTGTGGTAATTTTCTAGGTCATTGGCTGCTAAAACATCTTTGCTATATACTTTCTAAATAAATAAACCATCTCTCTTTTGATGTGGCCCATGTTGCATTTTTTTCCAGAAAGAATATTAGATTTTCTTCTGCATTAATCTAGTGGTTATTTTTAGTTTATGTATCTAATCAACACACTATAGATATATAAAGGTGTTGCTGACATATCCACTTACCATACTTCTTTGAACAGAATATTTCCAACCACAGTGTTGCTAGCACTTAAAATGACATTATGGCATTTAGCACCTTGACCACTCTTTATGCTATTGTAATGATTCTTGGGGATCCAAGGGTGGGTTTGGGAGTGGTTATGAGAAAGGAGAATAAAATTTCTGATTAAAAAATAAGATCCTGCTGCAAAATATATTAGGAGCAAAACCTGTACAAAACCTGTGTAACTGGCCAAGAAGCAGTAAATTTAACTTAAAGGAAGAGGATAAAATCAAAATTGAGATTTACAAGCTCGAATATGAGAAGCATGACCGTTTTAACTTTCACATTAGTGTCCTTAATAATTGGACATGCAGGATCACAGCCAATGAACACACATGAAGATAACATGAGCCTGGAAAAATCTTTGATGTAATGAGAATAAGAAATAAAATGAGGATGAAAAAAATCACTGATGCAAGTCATACATATGATTATGTAAATGTCATATTCATGTTCTACATATGTATTTCTTGAAGATTTTTTTCAGGCAGATATTAGTAGGTAACATATTTTGTAAACAGAAATAATTGTCAAGTAAATGCATATATGAGCTGCTGTCACACTGCCTATTTATATAAAACAGAATCTTTTCAATCTTGTACTTCTTAAATAAATAAAACGTCACGGAATGTTTTCAGAAAACACATTTAGATACTCATATCAAAGAAACATAAAGCTAGACCATAATAAAAAATAATTTTTGAAATTATAAATTAATATAACCATGATTTGCAGAACATATTGAAATAAGCAGTTCATTCTTAGTAATCAGTAGTGATTGCTAAGAACTATACTTAAATGGCCATTTTAGAAAGAATGTAGTTTAAAACTAAGGAATTATTTTTTGAATTATACTAAGGGTTTTTAAATCTATGGTTAACATAAAACACAGCTATATGAGATATACAAGAGAAGTAACAGTGTTGAAAAATAAGCCACACCAAAGCTCAATAATTTCAGTACCTATGGATGGTAGGTAGCATGGAGATCAATCAAATACTTTAAATATTAGACATTTTGTGTGATTTTATAATAAAATGTATACTATCATCAGACTGCAAATGGCCTAGGAAACTGAAAACTGGACACAGATTATTTTCATGGGCCAAAATAGCTTGGCCAGAGTTGGTTAATCAGACTAGAAAGTAACACCATTGCTTAGAAGAGTGGTGACAACAGTGAGTCACCATTAACTCCAGGAGGAAGTCAAACATCCAATGTAGTTACTCTGCCAGGAGTGGGTGAAGCAATGCCTTGTGGGTTGTGGTCTCCTCCACCAGAAAATGAGAGATCAACTTGGTTTCATAAGTCTGGCATGCAGTGGTAGACTCTAAATCAGAAAGAGTTCTTTACTTCATGCCAGTCTATGATGGCACAGTGTTGTCATGTCCAGTACGATGCTGGATCCAGGCAGCGATGGCAGCAATCAGGCAGTGCAGTATCAACCAACAACTCGGTTCTAATCATTCTCATCAAAAAATGTGGACATTTACATGAGAAATACAGACAGTTAAATCAGTAGCTGTATATTTTTTCTACCATTTATAGACTAGAGGAGAAGTGTCTTACATCTGCCAGGGTTGGTTTCTGAATCTAGTCACCACAGGTAGGCCACTGGCAACAATCCACCTACAAGTCAATAAAAAGACATAACGAGATTTATCCAAAGAAATATTGGCTAAAGCTATGAGAATGGTTTTGAATTCTGCCAACTAAACATAGTGACTGTGTGAATTTCCATTCTGCATATCTGGCTGTTTGCCAAAATAGGTACACCTGTATCAGATTTCAAATAGTCAAGTTATCAGTGAACTAGTCCTAAGTATTTGGGGAACCTCTGAGACTCAAGAGATCCACTGAGACCATTACTTTTATTAGGGTGATGAAGTTGGGGATAAAGTTTCTAAAAAATAGATAGGTGACCCTTTTTTTGGATAAAAACAAGATACTGCTGAAAGCAGGTTAGCTCTGTTCTTGAATATAACTCTATATGACCAAGAAAGCTTGTCACACCATTATTGTTGAGTCCAAGTTGTATCACCCTAAAATAGAAATGTCAGGCCAAAGAGTAACAAGACCCCATTATTCATGTTCCATTTTTACAAGAAAACTTGATTTAAAGCAAATTAATAGCTGGTTTTCAAAAGAAATATAAAAAATGACCATGTGAAGGAGACAATCAATTTATATCTTCAAGCAATACCTTCAGGTAGAGCTTCCCTCCTTTGCTAAAAGGCTCCATTCAGCAAAATCATCAGTTGCAGGAAATTATATTTCCAAGGGCTAATTAAAGTCACAAGGCTGTAAAGATGGAAAACATGCTCCAGCTTTCCAGGCTACTACCAAAAATCTACTACCGAAAGTGCACTGATTTGCAGGTTAATTTATCAGGAGGAATACCCAGGATTTTCTCCAACACCCACTAAGATGCCTGGGCCTCCTTGTTGCAGGTACGAGTAGAGGTGAAGAGAGAGCAGTGTTTCTTTGACTTCTGGAGGAATTAAGTACAATGAATCAGTCCACATTGTTCCAAGAAACATTACTTGGAGAGAAGATTCCTGAATTCTGTGGGTGTTCATCAGCTTCTTCATCCTCACCCCAGTGGCTGATGTGTAATACCACTTTAGCAAGTATTAGGGGGATCAAAACTTTGGATAAAAAGAAGTTTCCTTCTTAAGTTAGAATTATAAATTGACAGAAAATGCTTCCAAATGACATTATGAAGAAGAAGGAGGAGAAGGAGAAGGAGGAAAGAAAGGGGGAAGAGGGAAGGAGAGGAGAGGGGAGGGGGAAGGGGAGAAGAAGAAATAGGAGGGTAGACCTAAAAACGAGAGTTAAAATTTAAATGTATAAGAATGAATATTTTTAAAAAGCATATTTCTTTGAGTCAAACTACATTTCTGTTAAAGCTAAGACCAATGACCTGGGATGTGGTTAAGGAATACTTGGCAGGATTTCTGATGGGCTGTACTTGATGTACAATTGACAGCTAAGGTGATGGTTAGAGGATAATGTTCTTAAGTACAAAGTGTCTTAATTAGTGTGACTGTGTAACTACACTAAGGTTATACAAAATTTTTAAATATTTGACAGCCAAAGAAGTGTGTGTTGTAGAAGTCACCAACAGAATAAGAATGAAAGTTAATTGTAATATGAAACTTTGGACAATTCCCTTCTCCCTATTCCTAGCTTTCTTAAGGAGTAATTGGTAAAACACCTATTTCAGTTATCACCTACTACACTTGCTTATGCTACAGATTTCTTTACCTTACTCTGGACTTAGTGAGTCACAATTTCTGTGGTGAAATATGAGAATCTGAATTTTTAGTAGGTATTACAGGAAATTCTTGAGAATAATTAAGATTGGGAAGCAGTATGTTGATTCTATAAAATTTCACCTATATTCAGTTAATTTTAACATTATTTTCTAGCATGAGACCATCTAGTCAAAAGAGTTTAAGGATCTTCAATTTTTTAAATAGACATTTATTTTCTAAATGTGGCAATTTAACTACTGTCTCAGCATAAACGTAAATAAACTAAATCAGCTTTCCTCAGATTACAAAAAGGAAGAATTTTTTTCTGAAATAGCTTCCCTGAAGCCAGTCTTCATGTGAATTTTTAGGCTGCCTCTCTAATTAAAAAGATCACCAGGTTACGATTTTATTTTTTATATATTTTTTGTTGTTTTCCAGTTTATTGAGATATAATTGATAGATAACATTATCCAACTTAAGGTATAATGATTTAATATATATGTACATTCCAAAATGATCACCATATGTAAGTTAGCATCTATCACTTCACATAGTTACAAATTATTTTCTTTGTGATGAGGGCTTTTACAATCTACTCTGTTAGCAACTATCAAATATACAATATTATTAACTATAATCATTGTGTTGTGCATTACATCCCCAGAATTTATTTGCCTTATAACTGAAAGTTTGTACCTTTTGACCACCTTCACTCACTCCTCTCACCCACCATGCCCCACTTCTGACAACAAATCCGATCTTTCTTCTTTTTTTTAAAGATTCCACATATAAGTGAGATTATTCATTATTTATCTTACTCTGTCTGATTTATTTCACTTAGTATAATGCCTTTGAAGTTCATCCATGTTTTCCCAATTGGCACAATTTCCTTCTTCAAGGCTGGTTTGTATTACATTGTGTGTGTGTGTGTGTGTGTGTGTGTGTGTGTGTGTGTGTGTGTGTGTATCACATTTCTAAAAATCTATTCATTTGTCCATAGACACTTAGGTTTTTCATGCCTTGGCTATTATAAATAATGCTGCCATGAACATGGGGGTGAAGATAACTCTTTAGGATAGTGATTTTGTTTTCTTCCGACACATACCCAGAATTGGAATTGCTGAATCATATGGTAGTTCTATTTTTAACTTTTCTTGTGTTTACATCTATAAGTTTTATGATTTCAGATTTTACATTTGTCTTTAACCATTTTGAGTTAATTTTTGTAAGTAGTGTAAAATAGGGGTCTATTTTTACTCTTTTGCATGTGAATATCCAATTTTCTAGCACCATTTATTGAAGAGACTGTCTTTTCTGAATTGAGTGTTCTTGGCTCCCTTATCAAATATTAGTTGACCGTGTATGCAAGAGTATATTTCTGGGCTCTCAATTCTGTCCCATTGACCTATGTGTCCATTTTTATGCCAGTACCATATTGTTTGATTACCATAGCTTCTAATATAGTTTCAAATAAGAAAGTACAGCTTTTTAGTATGGACAATATTAATTCTTCCAATCCATGAACATGAGATATCTTTCCATTTACAGGCATACCTCAGAGATATTGTGGATTCAGTTCCATACAACCACAATAAAGTGAATGTTGAAATAAAGAGAGTCACCATTTTTTTCTTGGATTTCCAGTGCGTAGAAAAGTTGTTTACACTATACTGTAGTCTAAGTGTGCAATAGCCTCATGTCTAAGAAAACAATGTATATACCGTAATTTAAAAAATACTTTATTTCTCAAAATGCTAACCATCATCTGAGCCTTTAGCAAATAATCTTTTCATTATTTGAGCACCTTGCTTAGATGTTGATGAAAATTCAATATCTGTGAAGTACAAAAAAATGAAATATGGCCATATATGTACCTTTTTAAGCCTTTTTAAGCCTTTTTCATTGATGTTAGAGTAGAACTTTTACCTCCTTGGTTAAATTATTCCTAAGTATTTTATTGTTTTTGATGCTATCAAAACAGAATTGTATTTCTTTTCAGATTATTTGTTATTACTGGAGACAAATGTTACTGAGATTATTTGTGTATTAATTTTGTATCCAGCAACTTTACTGAATTCATTTATCAGATCGAACAGGTTTATAGTGGAGTCTTTAGAATTTCTTATTATTTTATTAATGTCATCTTCAATTAGAAAAAAAATTTTACTTCTTGCTTTCTAATTCTGATGCCTTTTTTATCTTTTTCTTGCCTGATTGCTCTGTCTAGGATTTACATTACTACATCAAATAAAAATGGTGAGAGTGGACACCTTTGTCTTGTTCCTGATCTTGGGGAAAAATCTTTCAACCTTTCACTATTGAGTATGATGTTAGCTGTAGGCTTGTCATAAATAGATTTCATTATGTTGAAGTATGCTCATTCTATACCTAATTTGTTAAGGTTTTTTTTTTTATTATCATGAACCAATGTCAAATTTTGTCCAATGCAAATTGTATGAAATGATCACACTATTTTTTTGTTTTACTAATGTAATGTTTTACATATATTATGATTAAAGTGTAGCCATTCCTTTTACCCTTCTAATTCAGTCCTTCTTCATCTCTGTAGTCCAAGGGAGTGCTTCATTCTTACCCTCATGTTCTAGGATTTTCACAATAGTATCTAATCTGTGGATAGTTTCTAGCTTAATAAGTTTTCATAAATAAATTAGTGAGGAAGATGAGAATTTTAGAACCATAAACACACTAAAAAATTAAGCACACAAGTAAACAAGAAATCTAAGAAAAAACCAAGAACAAAATCTAAGAAAAAATCTAAGAACAAAAAGACAGCAATAGATGTTTACCATACTATTATTGCAATGATCAGACACATTATATAAATTAACTATCTTTACTATGTTTAAATAAATATACGACAAATTTGGAAATGTGTTTAAATAACAAGAAACTTCTAAAAATAACCAAGTAGATTTAAAATCATACTAAATAGGGTTTCTGAAAAAAGATAAAATACTGAATAAAGTCATCATCTCCTTAGACAGAGATGAAGAATTAACTAATTGAAAGATATTTCTAAAGCTTCTTTTTAAAATATAGCACACAGAGACAAAAAGAAATGATAAAAAATAAGTTTATGAAGCAGGTGTGCTCTCTGTGAAATTAATAATAAAAATTTTTCCAATCCAGTGATAACAAGACATCAATTTACAGATTTCTGAAATCTAGCTAACATTAATCAGGGTAAAGAAAGAAAGAAAAAGTTCACAGTAGTTTATATTATAGTAAAAACTGAAAAACACCAAAAACAATACATTTCTAAAGCAGCACTAGGGAAACAGCAATTACTACAAATAGTATTCAACATTTTTGGTCTGCTTGAAGTATCAGAGGTACGTTAAAATTTCCTCAAAGGATTGAGATTTGTTTATTGCTCCTTCTATATATATGCATACCATTTACCCTTACAATATTTTAAAATTATATTAAAAGATTATATTAAAACTATAATACATTATTGTTGAATCAAAATATTTATTATTAAGAAACCCATCTAAATACCACATTTTCCATTAAAGTATATTTTGTCAGGTATTAAGAACTATGATTGCTTTAATTTAATGTGTTTGCATTATACTATATATTTTAATCTTTTATTTCATCCATTACACATCCTTATCTATTTAGTAAATAACACATGACATTTATTTTTTTTTTAAAAAGTATGATTTTTTAATCTTTTTACTGGAGCATTTTTGAGGGTTCACATTTACTATGATGTATTTTTTTAATCAATATCATAATTCTGTGCTTTCTATTTGTCTTATCTATTCTTAGGTTCCCCTCCCCTTTCTTGCTTTTTTGGGATTTATTATTTTTTTTAATCAATCTATGTTTTCCTCTAAAATTTTTGAAGTTATATTTTCTTTCCATATTTTCAGTATTTAGAATTTAATACATGTGTACTAAAATTATTAATATGACATTAATCAGTAACTTTACATTCTTTCCAACAATATAAGACCCCATACTGCTCTAAGGTCTGCCAGTCTAATCATATACATTTGCTTTGAAGTTTATTTCTATTGATCAAAGGTAAGGGCAGGGCCCCACGTGGTCACTGTGGTGTGTATATCTCAGAGCCTTCATGAGACTGAAAATAAAATTTCATGTACGCACACTTTAATGCTTTCAGTGATAAAAATAAATTACTTTAATCAAAAATAGTAATACAGAATTAGAAAACCACATAAAGTAACTACTCACTAATTAGTCACTTAGATATTATTACATTACAATCTTAAATTACCAGGTTAGGAAGATATCCCGAGTACACACATTACAATTTTTCTTTTTACCAAATATAATATAAAATCATATTATTAAATAATTTGTATCCTTTTATAACTTAATATATCATAGAAAACTATTCATATAAATATTTGTAGAACTCTCATCCATATGCAATGGCTATATAAATGCTATTATATAAATATGTTATAATTTATTTTATCATCTAATTTATTGATAGCTAAATTGTTCCTTTGACTTTTCTAAAAAAAACTTCCATTGGTTACTTGAACAATTTGGAAAAGTTATGAATAATAATGTGAACAGTGGTTATATTAAGGGAAGAAAGATGTATGTCATTTTCACTTTCTATAACGTATATTCTAATATTTAAATTATTAAAAATGATTATGGATATTTAAAATCACAAAAATATTTCTATGAACCAGTATCTGTTATAACTTTATTTAAATATAATATGTCATTATTTATGTAAAAATGTTTTAGTCTTCATTGTTTATTCATTATTTTCGAAAAATAACAAGGCAGAGAAGAAATCATATGGTTAATACAAATTTAAAGTTTAATTTTAAAATAAAGAAGTATTTCATTATACATTAGAAAACTAACAAATTGAATCTATAGGGACTAGGTTACATAGCCTTTTATTTTCTGAAGTAGAAAATAGAGCAAACATCCTGTCTGGTATAGCAATATTAAGAAATCTGCTTCCTTGATCCTGTCTCATTCTGGCTTTCTTCTCATATCTGATTCAATCATTTGAACTAAATTATGGAACCAGAGACGCCAGCGCTGTCCAGCTCTTGTCTTGATTTTCATCCTTTGCCAGTGGAATTTCATGAAATAAAAACAGGTAAAATCATAGACTGCTATTATTACTAAGAAATTCCTTTATTTATAAAGAAGAGAAATAGTATTATAAACAACAAAGGTTAATGACCAGATACTTTTAGAAGAGGAATTGAAAATCTTGTCTTTATGAATGAACTTAAGATTTTCCAACTGAAGGGGATTTAAATTTTAGACAACCATGGTTTGATATGTAATATTTACAAAGGTTAGATTTAATATTTTTTGGAAAAAATATTGATTTAATAGCTGTGAATTCTGCTTTACTTGCACTGAAAGAGAACATGCAATATGTTGCCAAGAGAATTTATCTAATGAGAATTAGATTATTTTTTCTCATGTTCCTTTCATTAAGATTAAATTCAACTACAGAAAGAAACAAAGATAGGCATTTAAAATAATTTTATATTTCTACTCTTGCTTCTGCAACCAATGTTAACTTCTGATGCTATTGGCCATGATAGTTTACAAAATTTTTTTCAATTACAATTGGCATACAATATTATATTAGTTTCAAGTGTACAACATAGTTTTACAACTACTACTCAACATTCTACTACTCAACATACTACTACTGCAGGAACATTTATTGCATAATTGTTATTTCAATAACTATGCCATTGTTTATATACATGTTTATATACATTCACATGTATCTATGAATAAATATGATTGTTATTCCTATTTTATAGATGAAGAAACTAAGAATTAAGAAAAAATGCTACATTTTACAAAGCAACTACTTGATTAATCCAATTTTAAAACTTTCTTATAAACATGAAATAGGACACTTTTTGTTTATATTTAACATCATTTCTACTGGTATGTTAATGTATCGTATGTTAATTGTAGTTATTGCATGCATTTTTCTTATATATTTTATAGAGTTTTGTGAGGAAAGTGGTGTCACATACTCAGAAATCACAGTTCATTGTTCTTCAAATATTCAGAAGAAAAATATAAGTAAGATTTTGAAGACAAAAGGTAAAAAAAAATTAAACCTCTATTAATCATAACAACAAATATTTCTGGACTAATCTATGAATTAAAATTCATCTTATCTCTGAACACTTTTTAACTGGTCATAGTGCCTAAAATCCTGGTGTTAAGAACAAATGAAAGTGAACAATGGCCCAAGTGGTTTAGAATGATGTATCATAGTCACAGAAGAAAGAATGTCTCACATATACTTTCCTAGTTTGATATGTTAATCTTACAAAAGATAAGTGTCTCTTTAACATTTCAGTATTTCTAAAAACAACATGGAGATGGTGAGGTGTCTCATGATAAGTGAACTTTTATCAAAGTTGTTTTATCTGCCTGGGCCAATAGCTAATGCAGGAGTTTTATTTTTACACAATTGTGCTTTAAAGATGAAAGAAGTCACTTTTTAAACATTTGAGGAGGTAAATTTGAAGTGTTCTTTTATAGTCTTCAAAAGATTTCTTTAATGGCGCCACTTGTTAGTTCACAAACAACTCATTCTTACATAAAAATATTCACATCTTCCCAGCTGTACTCAAATCTGCAAAACAATTGTTAGAGTTCCTCTCACAGGCTGGGGTATACTTTTTCACGAGTGCCCCTCATGAGCTTAGATTTAGTCCAGTTCAAGTGCGTTGGACATTCTTGACTAAAATTCTTTTCAATCCCAACTCCTGAATCTTGTTTCCATAGATCATCATAGTAGCCCTCTTCTCTTTCTCAAACAGTGTCTCCATGGTGCATTGCTGCAATGGTATTTGCTTTCCTTTACTTAATTGTTCTGGTAGTAGCTGCAGTTATGAAAGCTAAGGGTAAGTATTTTTCGGAGCTATTTCATTCATTTGTTATAAATCACTAGAATATAATTTTTTAAAAGCCTTTAAATTGAATTCTAAGGATTTCTTCAAGGTATTTTTTCATTTGTTTAATTATATGACTAATTTTATAAATTCAATTTTTAAATTTTCAACAGTGGCATTGGCCTAGGTGATCTTATCAAAGATGCTAGTGGATAGCTGGTGCTTTGATAAAAATGAAAAATAGTAGCATTTTATATTGTATCGTATGGTTATTGACAGATTCATCAACTCCAAGATATAATAAAACATAAAAATATTTATAGAATTTATTGAAGGAACAGTTAAAAATTAATTGTAAGGGCATCGAGTCAAATAGTTTGAAAGAAAGAATATAACAGAGGAAAGAAATAATGGTGGACATGTATTCATCAGAAAATAAAACATAATGATCAGGATATTAGACTGAGCCTACACATTGCTTGAAGTTAATATGTCTTAATATTATTTTTTAAAATAGAATGCTTTAAAGGAATAAACCCATAAAACAACAACATTAGCAAACCAGAAATGTGAAAAATGTCTTCAAATATGGAAGGTAAAATATATATGTATACAAACACATATACATATATAAATTTACACAAAGAAGTCAGAAAGACATATAATAATGTTTATATGAAAATAAATGTTATTATGAAAGCAAGCAATGATCTGTTAATATGAAAGCTAGTAGAAACAAAGAGAATTTACATGCAAGCATATAATAATTTGAAAACAACCAAAAAGTGATTATCAGTGATTTTTTTCTTTTTGCTGAAATAAGTAGTATTGGAGGGACCATGAAGGGAGTCTTTCCACCTTTTACATATGAATATATGTATCAATTTTCTTGTAAAATAAATTAATTAATGTATTACTTAAAAAATATATAAAAGAAAAAGTGTTATATTCTAGAAATAAAGCTATATTTTTATGTCAGACATAGGGTAGTAATATTAAAATAGAAGATAGCCTAAAATTCTAGTAGGTACTCCCTCTATAATATTGTGCTGTTACAACCTGTTTTTAAAAATTATCACCAGGTAGAGAAGACTATTTTATTATGAGGACCAAGCTGTTATGTGTTGATTGCACATACTATTTTGATTAGCAAACTTTGGTAAAGTCATGAGAACACCAATATAATTTAAGTGTAGAAAACTTACTTGAATAAAATAAATTGGTAAAATGTCCTAATAAACAGAAGTTATTTTTTTGTTTTGCTATTAGCGAACTTTGTTTTAATAAGCAAGAGAGAAAAGAGAAAAATTTGAACCAACAGAAGTGTTTCCAAATATGAAATAAGCCAATCTTACCTGTGAATCATCAATTAGAGCAGAGCTCTTCTTGGATATTATGGCCTTAGTATAAATAAAGCAGAGATAAATAAATATAAGACAGAAAAAGAGAAGAAATGCTGTAAACAAAACAAGAATATTTAGGGGTAATATTTTTAGTCAAGCATGGTTTGCTTATTCAATGATGCTTTAAGATTTAGCTTGATTATTTGGCTTCTCATTTTAAGGAGTGGATATGGTGAACATCATTCAATCATAAGGTTACCAGGAGTCAGGGCTGACTCAGTCCCATGTAAAACACACCTTTCCCATGAGATAGAAAAGTTATAGGTCCATATTCAACTAAGATCAAATCAGTGACCAGCATCATTCATTGTAGGAGAATATCTTTAAAATATGGAATAATCCAGTTTATTGAATAAATATGGAAGACTAAGTTTGAAAGAATAGAAAGTTGATGATAATATTTTCTTATTGTTCCACTGAATTATGAGAAAATACCCAACTTTAGTATTTTAAGTGGTCTGATGAGGGACTAACACAGCAATATTTATTTCACTTATTCCCATGAGTCCAGCAATGCATGTAGGACTCAAACTGGAGTACAGAGAACTTAAAGTCATGGTGATAAGTATCTGCGCTTGACTACACTGAAATTCTTTGTC
This sequence comes from Macroglossus sobrinus, assembly GCA_004027375.1. Lineage (NCBI taxonomy): Eukaryota > Metazoa > Chordata > Mammalia > Chiroptera > Pteropodidae > Macroglossus > Macroglossus sobrinus. The sequence goes on from PVKZ01002093.1 coordinate 36,828, forward strand.
CATCAACAGATTACATGACTCTACAATTTAATTGGGATCAGATCTTGATAAAGCAGCCATGCAGAAAGGTTTTTCTACAATTTGTGTAAAATCTCCAAAATTCTTAGAAGTAACTACATACCATTTGGATTAAAATAAATTCAAGCTAGGAATATTCCATTCAGTCTTTATTTTATGACTCAAGTTGTGCCATCTGAAGTTCTAGATCTTTCCAAATAAAATGAAACACATTTATGTGAGATGATGTAAGTTAAAAGTTTTATATTTGAAGACAGAAATAGAGCTATGAATAAAAATGGTACAACTTTTCAAGCTTTTCATTTTAATAAATTTGAATTTTAGCATATAAACAATTGCTAGCCTCTGAAGATGATTGAAAGGTTAGTATTATTCAAGCTGTGAATTGGAGGTGTTAACTCTAGACAAATCTTAAGGAAAATGTTGGCAAGTGAACTAGAGACAGAGATCTTGTAGTATATTATAATAGCTCAATATGAAAAGAATAAAAATGTGAATGGAGAAAGGTTATGTTACTGTGAAGAAGGGAACAAATATATGAAGAGTCATAGTGATAGACTAAACAGTACTTTGTGATTGATTGGATGTGTGCCATGTCAAAAGTTTTGGCTTTAAATATAGCCTAAGTCATTATTTCTGACTTTCCAGGTTTACTAACTGCTTAGAATGGCAGATGTGGAAACTTGCAATTATTAAAGCACCAGCCACCAACTCAAAAGTATCTATCATAAGTAAAAGTTCATACTTTAATATCAGTTACTTGAAAATGAAAATTTACAATTCATTCCTCAGTTAATAATAAAAAAAGAATAAATTTTATTGAAGAAATTTTAGATTTCTATTTCATTTGCAATCCCAAATGTATAAAAGTATTAATAATCTTAAAATATATTTTCTTTTGCAAATTTTATGAATTTCAGTTCATTGTCTAGAAAGCATTCTCAAGGAAATCAATAAGCAAAATGAGACTGCATACTGCAATAACATAGGAAAATAGAGGTATGTATTGGATTGCAATAGGAATCTTGTACCACATGAAGATGTATAAATCTAGATGTGTGTGTTTTATATATATATATATATATATATATATATATATATATATATATATATAATGTATATATGTATATATATGTATATATATATACACACATATATATATACATATATACATATATATATATATAACTATAAAATCAAAATTAGATAACTATAGTGTACTTACCAGAAAAATTCTCATGTATCAGGACTTATTTAAAAGTTATGAAGGATAATTGAAAACAATAATGCAAAAATTATAATACTAAGTAACCAAGCATGATATAGATTATCTTCATGCATATACTTTTAAATATTTTTGTTAAAGTACAATTTTCATACAATATTTTATGTTTCCAATGTACATTATAATGATTCCACATTTGTATATCTGATGATATAGCCACCATAATGTCTAGTAACCATCTGTCACTGTACAAAGTTATTACAATATTATTGACTATATTCACTGTGCTGTACATTATCTCCCCATGGCTTATTTTATAACTAGAATTTTGTACTTGTTATTCCTTTTCACCTTTTTCACCCATCCCTGACCCCTCTTCCCTCTGGCAGCCATCCATTTGTTGTCTGTATCTACAAATCTGTTTTTATTTTGTTTTGCTTGTTTGTTTAGTTTAGTTTTTTTTTTTGGATTCCATATATAAATAAAATCATATGGTATTTATTTTTTGTCAAGGAAATTGTTCCTTCTTTGAAGAAAATAGAAATTTCTGCTAAAAATAAAATCTTTGCAGCAAGGAAATTTTTCTGAAACACTGAGGTCCAATCTTATCAAGACAAACAGCAAAGAAGAATTGCAAGTGTATGGCATGTTATTCTTTCCTGTATTTACTATACAGAAGATAATTATAAATAGAGACTTTTAACATCTTGTATTCATTCAAGCATACTAAACTCAACATAGTATAATTAGAGATCTCTTACTAAAACACAAAATACCAAAATATGAACTTAAAATAATTGTGATTTTTAAAGTTTATATATATTTACATATAGAAGTAAACACTGCTGTATAAACATTTTAAACCTTAATAAATAAATGGGGGAAGAAATCATATAAGACATACAAACTACAGAGAATCTGGTCATGTTTGGCATTTAAAATAGAGCTAATATTTACTGATTATTTCTAATATTCCTTGCACCAGTACTTCAGTGATTACATATATTAAAACATGCACTGCTCCAATATCCTGTGAGGCATTACTATCATTACTGCTGTCATAATAACAACTAAGGCCCAGAAGGGGTGAGAAATTTTCCCAGTTTGTATAGCTACTAAGAATTAAAACTAAGACTTAAGTCTAAATAGTCTTACTCTAGAGACCATGAGCATAACCATTATGCTATGCTGACCCCAGAACAATAAATTATATCAAAACGAGTCATAAGAATATTGCTTCTTTAGAAATAACCTGGACTGCTTATGCAAGCATATTTATATTTTTCTCCCTTAGATGAATCTTTCTTAGAAGAGAAAATGAGAAAAAGAACTTTCAGGAACCAAATGTCAAGTAGCTCTTTATACAGAATGACTATTTTTCTATTAAATTTATTGTGGTGACATTAGTTAATAAAATTATATAGGTTTCAAGTGTACAGTTCAATAATACATCATCTGTACATTGCATTGTGGGTTCACCACCCAAAGTCACTATTTTTGTACTAATTATTCTTTAGAATGTGTACAAAAGCAATTAATAAAAGTGATGATTTTTCCCCTACAAGATGCTAGCAAGCCTAAAGAATACATGTCTCCTTTATTGTTTAATTCTTCACTATGTGACTATAGGGTCTGTATTGTTTCTCTTTTTTCATTGCATTCAAGTTCTGTTATTACCTTTTCTAATTAAAATTATTGGAGTGACGGTTAATAAAATTAAATAGGTTTCAAGTGTACAATGCAATAATGTGTTATGTTTATATAGTATTGTCTTATTATCTTTAATAAAGCCTTCAAACTGTAACAGTGATGGCAAATTTATGGCGTGTATTCAATTTCCATGTGGTACTCTTGGAAGGTATTCCTCATAATCATAATATTCTTCCCTACTGAGGTTGCACCCTACTTTAAATAATTTTCAACAAAGCACATCTGAAAGTCTTCTCCCATTACATCACTCTCATCTCATCTACATACTATGCTTCAAACTAAACTGAACCTATATATACATATCATCAGTGAACTCTTTCAGAAAGAGCAAGTAAAAATACAAAATGTATAAAAAATAAAGTTAAATATAACATATAGTCATACTCTTTTAAAAATATAGAATTAGAAATGAATGCCAAATATCTGGCATATACTCTTTTTTAATTGAATTTATTATAACAATGGCTAATTACAGTAAGTTTCAAGTGTACAATTCTATCATATGCATTATATTGCATTGTGTGCTCATCACCCAAAGTCTAGTCTCCTTCTTTCATCATGTATTTCACCTCCTTTACCCTCTTCATCTTCTCTTTATCCCCCTTCCCTTCTGATAACCACCACATTGTTGTCTGTGTCTATGAGTTTGTTTTGTTTGTCTCTGTGTTACTTTCTGTTTTATATCCAACATGTGAGTGAAAGCATATATATTCTTTATTTTTGGTTGAAAACACACACATACTTGCTTTCCCTTTTCTGGGACAGCCTCAGTCAATAACCAAAAACTTGCTAAGAAGAAGTAAGAAAAGTAGAGTCAGAAATTTCCTTACTAAGAAAGAGTCCATACTGAAACTCAATAACAACCAGATGCCTAAGGATGGTAAGGAGCATGGAGGTCCATCAAACATCTTATCTAACAGCCACTTTGAATGGCTTTTATAATAAAAAATGTGCCATTCTCAGAATGCAAATAATCTCAAAAGCCAAAAACCTGATATTAATGAGACAAAATGATAGGGCTTGAATTGGCTGATCAGTTTGGAATAGTAACACTATTGCCTAGAAAAGTACTGACTGATAGCAGTGAGGCATCGCTGATAATTCCAAGAAGGAGACAAATATCCAATGCAGTTTATCTGCCAGAAATGAAAGAAGACAAAGCCTAGTGCACTGTGGTCTCCTCCACTGGAAAGCAACAGGGTAAACATTGTGGAAAAGTCACAAGTCTGTCATACAGTGGAAGCCTCTGCAATCAGAAACAGAGTCCTACACTTCATGCCCATCTATGATGGCAATGCCTCAAAAACCTGACTGAAATCCATGAAGATGGTGGAGATGATATTGTCACTTCTGGAAAGACTACTTTGGAAGTAAGGCTGCCAAAGAAACTCTAAGACACCAAAAATGAAATACTCACTCAGGGAAACAAAATCAGTGGAAATCAATATCACTTTTTTCCCCTGAAATCTGAATACCACACATAATAACATGGATGAATCTTAAAACATTACACCGAGGTAAAGAATGTTTTATACAAAAGAAAATATGCTGCATTATTTCAATTTCTCAAAAAAGTATGTAAAACTAATCTATAGAAGAGAAACATCAGAATAGTTAACTCTAAAGAGTGGATAGAGAACTGTAGGAATTGCTTGAGGAAACTTTGTGAGATGTAGTAATATTCTTTTTCTCAATCAGGGTTTGACACAGATGTATGCCAAATTTATTTAGTGGTACATTGAGATTCATGAACTTCACTGCATGTAAATTTTACTTCAAAAGAAAAAGAATTATAAACAAATATTGATATCTAGTTAATGATAAACATGCTGTAGGGTTCAAGATGAAATGTGCTACTATCTCAAGATAATTTTGAAATGCATAAAATATAAGATTCATTGATGAATGGATAAAGAGATAGAGATAACGTGATAAAGTGTAGACAAATGTTACTGGTAAAATGTAATAAAACTCCTTTACTTTTTCTGTTTGAAATTTTCACAGTTCAATGACAGAGAGATCTGAATGGCACCTTTAACTTTATTCTGGGGTCCAATAGCTTCCTAGTCTCTTCTTCCAATGATATTGGCACATAATTCAGGGATATTTGGATATTTCTTTTGTGTGGTTTACAAAGAATTCTTGAACATTCTCATTTTGTTATTAATATTGTTCTGTGTATAAGTACTATGTGTGTATGTGTGTGTGTTTGTCAAGCCTTGGAAGAATTTGTACTTTATATTTAAAGGCAATCATCATGTTTTATAATATGAATTAGTAAAATCATGCGGGGAACCAGTTTATTTTTTCTTTTTCTTTTTCTTTTTTATGTTGCAACTCTATTTGACAATAATTTACTTTCCTAGTGACTCGATAGTCTATAAAGTGTAGTTGGCCACCCTCCCGTCGTGCGGAGTTAGAAAAGGCCTCATATGATAAATGTATATTCTCTGAAATAAGAAAGGATAGTGGTATCAGGAATAAATCAATTATCTATTACAAAAAATAAAGCATCTATTTCTCTTCAGAGTCTGTTGACAACAGTGCTCCTGAATTTTACAGCATTTAGAGTATTCTGAACTATCTTCTATTCACAAGGGTAACTGTAATGATAAACACCCCTTGTGGACAAATTTCCATCATATGTTAATATTATAAGTAACCTCCTTTAAAAAAAAAATCTCCACGAAGATAGATACATACTAGAGTAAAAAGCTGAACTCTGAAAAGCCGTTACTTTTTTTTGTTTAGAATGACCATCTGGGAAGGAAAACATTTAGGGAAGAAGAGGGTAGTAGATGAGGTACAGTGGGGTGGAAAAGAGCTGATGCTTTGTACTAAGCCTGAATACAGTGTGTAATTCTTCTGTCATTAGTATATTGTTTCTGCCATAGTAAAATAGGGATATTGGTAAAGCATAGTGTTTTACTCTTTGCATTTAATTTTAGAACAAGTTGTACAGAATGAACAAAGGATGGAGCTTACTATAAAGGTATGTGTAGAAGCCATAGAAAATTATGGCTATAAGAGGAACCCCAGCTCCTTGTTAGTTCCAGTTTAATAATTCCAAAGCTTTTGATATGAGTAAACTAAAATAATTTCTCATTGTTTATTTTTTTATTTTTATAAGATACTCTATAATGGTACAACTTAAAGAAATAAAAATTCAACAACTGAGATATTAAAGCAAAGTTCTTTGTCCCACCTGTGTGCCTAATTACAGTCATCATGTTATAGAATATAATAAATTGGACTTTTGAATAGTCATTAAGATAAAAATTAATTTTCAAAAACTTTATGGAATAATTCTATTTCTTATGTGGCCACAGATGGCCCCGTCATGTTGACCAACACTCTGCTAATGTTCTCCAGTACTTTTTCACTAGCTCACCCCAGCTCTTAAAATCTCTTCCACCTTGTTTCTCCAGAGTTGAATTCAATCTATCTCCCCTATTACATTAACTTTGGATAAAGTCTTCTGGGACTGTTTAATTCTGGCCAGTTAACATTTGAAAGATCTGGATTAAGATTACTAATTCTTTGCACCATTCTTGTAACTTTTTCTGTAAGTCTAAAATTAATTGGTATTTTATAAAAGTAAAAATCCCTCCCCTTCTGAGCTTACTCATTAGCTAAAAAACTGGTAAAGAAAAGAATCAAGTATTTCTCCAACACACTTTTCTCTATATAAACTATAATATAGATTAATCTAATAATTGACGAAGTGATATTATCTATTTATAGAAATATTTCAGCCAGTGAATGAAAAGAGATGCTTAAATTAAAATAGCACTATTTTGCCATGTGCAATGAATTAATGGATGTAGTTAATGATTATCAATTGTTGCTAACATTCCAAAAATGATACATTAAGTATTAAATATATCTGAATGCAAGTACACAACACTTATTATAAAACAGTAGGGCTTTTTGTCCCCCCAAAATAAATTCAATCACTATCTTATCAAGTATCTTGCTATCAATATATAAGAAATAGAGAAAACAGAACATGTCCAACAACAATACAGAAATTCAGCAAAGCTAGGATTGCAGAAAACCCTAAAAGACAAACAGCCAACTTTCTTCAGTGACATAAAGAGGAACAAAAACAACAAAAATAAGGATATATCAACCAGTCACATTGGTGAATCCTTATTTAATCTGCTTAAAAATATGAAACAATCAAGCAAATGTGAACAATGATAAGGAAGCTGATGATACTAAAAATTTATTGTTTTTTTTAATTTATTGTCGACATAAAGATTATGTTATAAAAATGTGTTTGCCTTATAGAGATTTACACGGAAAATTCACAGATAAAATCATATGCTATCTGGGATTTCAAACTCATTTGGACTGGAGAGTTGATGTTTGTTAAAGCTGAGTGATGGGTACAGGATAATTCATCAAACTATTGCCTCTATGCTATTTAATGTTTAAAATTTTTCCGTAACAGAAAGTTAAATGATATAAAAATACTTTTCTCTCCATCAGTCACTGGGTATGAAGCATATAATTGATGAGCTTATCTACTGAGCTAGTCTTGGTAAGAAGTAAGATCATGACGTGAAGCTAAACAATAAATAAATGTAGATGAAAAAAATAAAAGACATTGAGAAAGTAGAAATGAGCATCCCAGAACACATTGATGGCCCACTTGCGTAATTTTCTTCTAAAGTGGTTACTGTGGCGAAGCTAAGCAAGAAATTTTGCATGAGGCAGGACATTCTAAGAAAGAGAAGCTGTAGCAAAGAGATCTTTTTGAAAGTGGAATATATTAAATAAAAAGTGATATTTTATCATGTATTTTCCAAGTGTCAAGCACTTTTCATGTGTTAATGTATTTAATCTCCACAACCACCCTCCGAAGTTATCCCCATTTAGCAGATGGACCGCCTAAATCACAGAAAGCACATGTATTTCACCCAAGTGTTACAGCTGGCAAGTGGAGGAGGTGGAATTTGAACACAGGCAGTCTGGCTTTAGAAAGTATACTCACAACCTCAACTATGCTAGTCAAAGGTTGGGCCAAGCTGGCAGATCCTTTAGTACTTACAGCCTCCTCTCTGACTCCGTGTAATTACTATACCAGAGCTTTGGGTCAGGGTGTCTAATTGCACGTACACGCTTGATATTAACCCACAGAGTCATTTTCTAGGATGGATAGATGATACATAAGAAACACATACAGTATGCTGCTTACTTGACTATATGGTTTCAGAATTTTAGTGGGAGGAAATTAATTCACTTGAAATTGACAAAATTGAAAGTTTTATTAAAGAAATTGTATTACAATAATGATAGAAGGGAAGAGAGATGATAGATCAACTGTCAACATCAGAACCCAGGATCACACTAACTCATAGACAAGAAATGGTAGAGCTGAATTGATATCAGCCTCAAATAGGAGGTAACACTTTTTGCCCAGACATAAAAAGCAATTCTTCTGGCATTTCCTAGTACCTGGGCTTCTTAGAACTCTTACTACTGGAGATGTTATATAGGTACTTGTTTTTAGTACCAAGCTTGCCCGCTATATAACAGATGTTCTTACTTTGAACATATTATCTGCCTTTTTACCCGCTTTCCTTATGCTCACTCATTGGTCCAGTATAAAGTTAGTCTAGTCCCATGATATCAAATCAATATCTTTGGATTTTTGTTGTTGTTGTTAAATTGTGCTAAAATAGTTAAGTGCCTGTTACGGCAAAAACAAGAATACCATAACAGGAAAAACTTTGGTGATGACTAATTTCCCTCATCAGGCCTTCCAGTATTCTTGAGCTTCTCGAACAACTAAGTAATAATTAGGTGAGTGCCCAAGACTCACTTTTGAAGTTTCGAAGGCTTGAGTTGGTAGATAAACTGAAAAAATATCAGGCTCAGAAACCACAGACACACTGTTATCCTTTGTCAGATCTGATTCACAAAACTCTAATGTTAAGAAAAGGTCATATGTTAAGATTAGAAAAATCCCTCTAATTTAGATCTCAGATGGATTGGTTTTGTCTCACTTCACCAGATTTTTAGTTGTCACTTTTTAAAACTAATGTTGTATGCTAGATTATTTTGGTTCTGTGCAAAGATATTTCTGCTCCTGTGATATGTGGTCCACCTATATAAATCATTAAGTCAGTGAATGTTATTATTTATAATTTTACTTAATAGGCTTATCTATCAAATGTCTTTCTCATTTAGATTCAAATAAAATTGTCTACTTAGGAAAATTCAAGAGCTCTGAACTCTTACTATTAACTTCTCAATTTATATATAGAAAATCTTCTAAAGAGATACTGTTATTTATTGTGTGCTTAATTGTGTAGTAACTGACACGTAGTAGGCACAACTTAAATAAAACAAAAAATGGTTTGAGATTCAGAACAATAGGGGAAGAACCCTACAATGTCTGACTGGATGAAATGAGATTGTAATATTTAAGCTAAGACGAAGTATAAGAATGAGCTGGACATACAGAACTGAAGAGGAAAATTCAGCAGAACATGCCACCATGTACACAGCCCCCGAAACAGGAAATTGGTTAGTGTAGTTCCAGAAATAGATACAGGAACAGCGTGGTTCAAATTTAATTAGTGAGAGGGCAATTGACGTATGATGTATGAGGTTAGGGAGATAAGCAGAGGACTACTGTATATATGCTATCTCTTTAGTAGATCTGACGATTATAAACATTACTTGGGTGTATATTTTGTGGCCACAGAGGTTTTTGTTTGTTTGTTTACTTTTTTCTTTTTGAAAGCAATATAAAAGTGTAGTTCTAGATTTTTTTAGCCTTATTTGAAAGCTTAACCTCCTAAACAAAGAGTAGAGCTCGTTTGAAAAAAGATGCTCAGAAAGTGTTCACTTCCTTTTCCTTTTCCCTGCCTCATCCTACTCTTATCCACCTTCACGTGGGGGAAGTTCTACATTAATTTTCAACAACCTATAGAATGAGGAAATGACAACAAAGTCAGTTCTGAGACATTTAAAGGGATTTATAATCAGTACCTGCCTTTTGGATTGCAGTGAGAGGCTAGCAACAAAATTTCACTTTTTATAGAGGAAAATAGTCCTAGAGATGTACAAACTAAGATAAAACAAAGCATTTTGCTTTTTCCTTCTTATAAATCTTTATTTGGTCCCTCGCCCCCTTTTTGTCAACCTTGTAGGTAATTCAAACAAAAACAAATGGAGAAACTGATTCACGTTATATTATTTTCTTTTAAATGTGCTTGTATTTCCTTTATTGGATATGTATTATTGTTAGCTTTTTTAACAGAGTATTTCCATGAGTCAGAGATAAGAGCATTAATATTTTCTCAGGATTCCGAGACACTAGAAAGTCAGAAAAAAGAACAATGAAAAATGTGTAATACGTCTCTCTCCGTTAGAAGATAAAAAATAGTTTACAATCAATGAACAAGAGGATCTCTCACATTTCCATCTAGTCTTAAAATTAAATGGTTTTTGTTTACAGGAAAATGATTGCTGCAACCAGTTAGGAAGCTGCATAATGGATCTGGCCCGCCACCTTGTGGCCATCAGTGAAATGAACGTAATTGTTTCAAAAACCGAGCTGTGATGGAGTGGGAGGTAAAAAAGTCAGGGTTTAAAAGTTACTTCATCAAAGTTTTTTAGTCAGATCAAAATAGCATCAAAGTCATTGTGGGAAGAAGACAGGTGGCTTCTTAAATATGTGCAAGAAGCCTCATGCTATATAGCCTTTACTGGTCTGTAGCAAAAATCTAATTCACTGACTGGGATCGTCTTAGATTCCCTAGTACCTCAAGAATTGATGGATAGGAGAGGGTGAAGTGGGTAAAGGGGATCAAATATATGGTAGCTGAAGAAAACTGGACTTTGGGTGGTAAACACACAATAGAATATACAAATGTCAAATGATAATGTACACCTGAAAATTATATGATTGTATTAACCAATGTTATCCCAATAAACTTAATTAAAAATTAAAAAAATAAAAAAAGGTGATGGAGAAGGAAATATAGAGCTGGCAAGAATTATTTTATGTCTCTTACTTAGTAAGAAAATGAATCAAATTCAAAAGAGACGCTCCTATTTCCAGAATTGGTACTGATGAGTTTCGTAAATAAAATGCAACCAGTTGAGTTGCTTATAGCCTTGGCCCCAGGGACCACTTGAGGGGTTTGTAAAAAGTAAAGATGCCCAGGAGTGAAGTGGGGTCCTGGCATCTGTGGTTTTTAAAAGCTTGCCACTGATGCTAATGTACAGCCAGCAGTGGAAACACCACGTAGTTTAACCCCGTTTAGTAGGATGGATGGCGACTTTAAGTGACTGTAGTTATAAAGACCCAGGTTATTTTGCTCGAGAATGAACAATCAAAACTCCCCACATTATAGCAGACTTATGCATGTTACAACCATCAACATTATCCAAGTTTAAAAATAAAATGATTAGAAGATGAAAAGAAACTCCAAAGATCATTTAAACACTTTTCCTTGGCTAGGCTCCAATAAATGTGCTCTACAAAAAAACATCCTGGATTACAGTCCCCTGGTTTTTATTCCTTTATAGGTCTAGATACATTGTATTGTAGATGTATTTTTATGCTAATTTATAATTCCTCTCATTCTTTGGAAAGTATAACACTTTACCTAGTGGTTCTTGAGAGTCTATCTGCATACATAAAATCTTGTTTAAAATACAAGATTTTACCCCCAAGAAATTCACATTAGTAAGTCTGGAGTGGTGAGTAGAAATCTCCCTTATTTTACAAGCAATCCGGACAAGTCTGATGCACTTGATTTCTTATATCTCAGTCATATTTCAACTTCCTAATTCACTGAGGGTGTGGGGGTATCTTTTAGACAAGGGATGTTTTTATATTTTTCTGTTACAGTGATTGTCAAGTGTAGTCCTATCATCAGCATCATGAAGGCAGTTCTTAGAAGTGCAAATTCTAGGCACATTCTAGACCTATAGAATCGGAAACTCTGGGGGTAGGGCCAAAGAAGTAGTTTTAAGCAACCCTCCAGGTGATTCTGATACTCTCAAATTTGAGCACCACCCCTCTATCTTCCTTGATGGCTTTTAGACGTAGCTTCTCCTTACTTCTACAATTTTTAACTCATCTTCCAAACACGTCTTTAGGAAGGAGCCATGTTGTTTCAATCTTTTGCCTTGAAGGATGGGCTTGAACAACCAATGGTAAGAAAACAGTCTTTAGTTTTCAGATGGGCCTTGCTGATGAGAAAACTGCAGCCCTGCCTTACTGCCCTGTCAGAGAATATCATGCTGTAGTCTAAGGCACATAAACACTACTCAGGATGACACTGCCTGAAGGAACATGTGACCTCTGTGTCCATCAGGACTGCAACTGTGTGGGTCACGTACCTGGGATAAATGCTTGCCAATATGTCTCACCAGATAAAGGCAAGTGTCATTTTCTCCATTGTTTAAGGAGAACCTGCAGATGAACACAAGCTTCTGCCTGCACTACCGCCAACGGTATTGTTTCCTTTACCCTCCTATTGGATGTTCCTTGATATACTTCTTTGCCAAAAAAGTCCCTGCATTTCTAATTTTATGTTCCAAGTAGAAGAAGAGTAAAACCTGAGGATAGAACCGTGGTTAGTATTTTGACTATTTATGTTTATTTGTCTGAGGGACAAGTTAGGTAGAATGTGCAGGATTGGAGTAGGCATGTACATCTTCTAAAGAAATATTTAGATAGATAGATAGATAGATAGATAGATAGATAGATAGATAGATAATCTTAATCTTATTGGTTCTATTTCTTTGGAGAACCTTAATATTCTAGACAAGTCTTCAGAAAGTTATAAGTTTATAAAAATCATGGTGAATTTGAGAAACTAAGAGAGCCACGAAGCTACAGCATAGAGAGCAAAGGGCAGAGTGACATTAGTTGAAGCTGGATAGAGAAACAAGTAGGAAACGATGAGGAAGTCACTTATCAAGTTACACTCTGTTTGAGTTGTCTTTAAAGGTTTAACTTTGCTTCCAAGGATGCCTCACCTGCCAATTCTGAGATTTGTATTTAATAGGCAAGATTTGAAAAATGCCCAATTTGCTTTAGTCTTTATCGCTGTATTGTACTGCACAATTGTTTCAGATTCAATAAAACTACTGAGAGCTAGGCACTGGAATACAAAAATGAATTAAACAACTGAGGTCATCAAGAACTCAAGACAATGAAGGAGAGAAGTTTCTAAATAAAAAGTTACAGTATTTTAAGACTAACACACACTCTAATGGAATTGTGTACCAGATGATGTAATTTTGAGAGGCAGACATTATTATTTCTAATTTACCAATGAGGAAATTGAACTTCGCAAAGGTTAAGTAACTGGCATACTGACACAGTGCTGCAAGTACAGAAGGAACATTTAGTGTTTATTTTAGATAGCCATGTGCCTGGCTACGAAATCTACTACTATGGGAAAAGGGCAAAATGGGTTCTGGGGAACAAGAAGCCATCTCAGCCAAACCTCTCAACTCTTAAGATTCTTTCAAACTCTTAAGATTCTTTCTACTGCTTTAATCTTTAATTACTTGTGTTAGCCCCTGTGGTAGGTTTTTAAAAAGTATAAATATAATTGCATTTTAAAGAGAACTTATACAAATGTGTTCACAAAGTATATGTCAATAATTAATATTAAAAAATAATTAAACTGAGAACATTATACAAATCACTTCATCTCTATCTCAAACTCCTTATAAGCAAAAAAAGGATCAAGATAGAGATTCAAACTACTAATTTTACTTAATACCCACCCATTTTAGGGCCACTGTGACCTTTTTTTGGCCAAGGTGGAGAAGAGAACAGGGCAATTAGCCTTATATTTATTCAAATAGCTCAGTCCCTTTTTATTCTAACAATAAAATTGACCCTGGGAATTTAAGAATGTTTATGGTGTTTTATTACTATGCAGTTAGTACACTAAATACGTTCATTAATAATTGCCTCATAATGGTATATTTTAAATTCATTTTATAATGTCTCCCATGTAACATTGCTGAAAATCATATCATTAACAAGATAAAGGGATTCCTAGTTGCTTGGTTAATCAATTAATGCCAGAAGTATCTAGATTATGCTAAATAGCTCAGATGGATATGCTCTAAGAGTTATTAGATAAATCTCATTTTTTATTATAAGTATCCATATGCTTATTTCTTTATTCCTTTATTTAACAGTCACTAGCTCCTAGTAACTAGCTGGCTACTGAAGACACAGAGACAATTTAAAATATAATTTGGGATATAAGATATGTTTAAAACAAAATAAACAATACAAAAAACAACACAGTGAAGTATATGGGTATTTTACCAGAAGTATAGAGATATGGGATACAGCACCTGCACCAAGAATTATGTTGTCAAATTTCCAAGTGTTGAAGGAGCTATTAGGAGCTAGTTCATAGAAGAGAATCCTTTGTGTTCTTTATAGTAATAAAGTTTTGAACCAGGCAGATGGCCACCTTTGATAAAGACTAAGTTTTCCAACTCCATTTGCAACTTGATGTGACCAGGTTACTAAGTTCTTGCTGGTAAAAATAGGTGGAACTGTCTTGAGCGCCTAAGGGAGAGTTCCTTAAGAGGGAGCTGGCTTATAGCTGTCCTCTTCTAGATGTCACACTCCATCTGATTACAGGGAATAGATGATGACTTTGACTTTTTAAGGATGAGGACCCACCCAGCTGATGCAGAACAGAGGGCAGGAGCAGCCAGCCTGGACCTCAGGAGACAGAGGCATATTACTAAATCTAAAGTTTTTTACACAAGAATGGAATCAATATCTTGTTTAAGCCACTGTTATTTTAGTTTTACAGTTACTTGTCCTTGTACCTAATTCTCACTCAAATGCTACTCCCGGACAGAGCTCAGTAGGCAGGTAGGACAGGGAAGGGTGTTCCAGGTAAAGCTACTGTTAAGAAGGCCTGAGGTGTAAAATTACCTGGTGTGTTTGTAACTGAAACAACTCAGTTATAGGACAGGGGACATTGCAGAGAGAAACTGAAACCCATTACACTTTTGGCATTTAATTTGATCAAAACTTCACATGGAGTCCCTAAAGCCCTAAGTGCCATGACCTTCATGAAGATCATGCATGAAGGTGGCAGCCAGACCCGGCCTTGAAACTAGCCATGTAGAGCTCAACATTAGCTATTTCATCTTGGAAAGAATGACCTTTCTTTCTCCAATTAAGGAGTCCAATTGAATTAAAACATTCATCCTAGAGTTTATTTTCCAAGATTCAGTGAGAGAACGTTAGGAATCTAGCACAGTGATTTATTCATAAAGGTTTGTTATTTTTTCCCGCCATTTAATTCCCCTTCTTGCTCACATGTGGCTATTTAAGAAGTGTAGGTCCTTGAGGGATCTGCCCCCTTGAGGATTCGAAAGTTGCCTAAAAGGAAGCAAATAGACATCTAACTTGCCACCTGGGACTCATTTCCCAGCACTGGGCCACATTCCTGAAGGGAGAAAAAGCGCTTCTGCATGCAGAACAGTCTGAGCTGCAGACACCTGGGCCAAGGGCGTCACCCTTCTTGGGAAGGCAGTTTGACAACAGTTCATTCTGCTTTAGGTGGTATAAATAGAGGGGAGTTATATTTGTTAATGTGTGAGTGTAGAGCACAATTAATATTTGTCTAGATATTTTATAATTATTTAGCCAAAAAATAAAAATTGAAAAAATCATTATTCCAGCCTAATAGGACTGAAGAATGTTCTAGCTACTCTCTCCTCTCTCTAGGTTTTACCTACTGGTACAGAAAAAGAGGCTAGAAGTAGCATCTTTGAAGGTAAATGGCGGCTACTGTCATCAAGAAAATCAATCTTCAAGGAGAGTTTAATGGAAATGGAAAGGGGAAGCACCCTCTTAGCTGTTTTGACCAAGTCCGTGAGCTGTATTTGCAGATGTCCAGCTCAACATTTTCCCCAACTCATGCCCTATTCTGTATTTGCCAATCAAAGTCCTGTAATATTACCAAAAAATGAAAACTGAGATCACCCCTACCAGCTAGCTTAAACTATTGCCATTTTAGTTTTAGTGGTTTGGCAAAGGATTTATTTAATATTCACATCAACCTGTGATGTAATTATATCTGACAGGAAGGGAACTCAGATTTCTCCTACATCATAGAGCTAGCTGAGTGGCAGAGCTGGGATTCAAGCCCTGTTCCCTGCCTCCAGATCTTCTTTCTAGTAAGCCCTGAGGGCTTCCCAAAGTTCTTTGAATGGCCCTTTTGTAACTGGTGCTTTCATGGAAATTTAGTTCTTAACTAAAGTTCTTACCAAGTCCCTGAATTGAAATTTTCAGTCCCATCAGAAGCTACTATTCTTTCACTATCTTTTGAGCATCAGCTATATGTCAAGCACTGTTGTGACCAGTTTGTGTAAATCAGTGAACAAAAGAAAGTTTCTGCCTTTGTGGAGCTTACAGATCTAGTGAGAAGACAGACAATAAACCTAAGACGTTAGGTCATCAGTGGTCAACAAGGACAAAGCAGGAGGAGGTAGAAATGAGTGGGAGGGCTGCGCATGTGGAGGCTGTTGAAATATCTAAGAGGATGTGTGGGGTGGGCCTGAGATGACAGCTGAGCCAAGACCTGAAGGAGGCAGGCAGTTAGCTAATGTGAGCATCTAAAATATGGTTTGTTTCTGTTATTCTTTGAACACCAACCAATGCGAAATCATCACACTTTTGTTCAATGTGAGCGATGTTGAGACTACTAGAAACATAAAAATAGAAAATGCATTTCAACCCCCCACCCAATAGCTCAGGATCCCTTTATGCGAGTTTTAAGTGCTTAACACATATAATCAGAAGTCACGGAAATCTGAATAAATACACTGCCAGGGTTAAAGTAGAACTGTCGAGACAGATGGTCCACAATGTTAACTACACACCAGGAGAATGACTTAAGTCTTTTGTTAGTCACTTTGAAATATATGCACACCTGCACAATGGCATGTTGAAATGTCATTTGACTATTTCCTCTTACTTTATATGTTGAAAATAATCTGGTTGTATAGATTTACAAAGTATCCATCCATAACTGCAGGAGTAAAAAAAAAAATTTTTTTAAGAGGTCCTATGATCCGCAAGGGCAATTAGGCTGACATTACCACAGACTCTCACAGCTTTTTATACAGGGACTCTAATGCCTGTTGTGTGTTTTTGGTTTGGGGGTTTGTTGGGTTTGTTTTTATAAGCGTGCATTAATAGCTGAAAAAAACAAGCTCTGAAGCCCTGAGTCACCCACAGGATAATGTGCCACAGGCTGAGTTGACCAAACTAAAGCCCTAGCACTGTAACTGCTACGTAAACAAAGTGGTGGGCGGGAGCTGGGCAGTGGGCCACAGCTCTCAGGCTGCACTGAAGTGACAAGCTGAACCACTAAGTGAAAATGGGTCAGTTTCTGGAAATAACTGGTGGTTTCGTGCAGCAAAAAAAAAACAAAATGAAGAATGCTTAGAGTCTGTTCAAATCTCTGAGTAGAAATATAGCTAAACACACACACACACACACACACACACACACACACACACACACACACACAGAGCTAGGAATAGTTGATTACAAGTTTCACATAAGAGTAAAAACTAGATGAAATTCATTTCTCATCTAGTTTATTTTCCCAGAAATAACTTGGTGCTGTATCCATGGGCAACTGTATACATGCCCCGCCCACACACACAACCTAAAATTATACCATACCTATTATATACTTGGTGGTTAATGACACAACTACAGTGTAGAATTATGCGCTTACTAAACCTAACGTTTCCACAGCAATTGGCAGTAACTGACACTATTGTACCCAGAGAGGCACTGCAACAGCCAGAGGCCTGTGCACACACAGGAGAGCACCATTCATACCGCAGTATGGCACGGTGGCCCCTGGACTTGTGCCAAACAGGGCACCTGTCTGCCTAGTTACCACTACTCGTCAGTTAACCACCATTTGTTTTGTTCTTTTGCGATCTTAAGCTCTGATTTCACAATACAGTCTATAAACTTTTTTAAATGCACAATGTTTATAGGAAGGAAACAATTCTGCTTTGAGGAAGAAATGGCAAAACAGTCAGCCATTCAAGACTGGTATTCTTTTTGTAATCTCCACCCACACAGGGGAGAGGCCTACTGGGGAATGCTATAACTGGGTGGCACAGGAATCCTCTCTCCTGACAGTGGAAATAAGCTTCCATTTTATACTAAGTAAAAGGAGAGTGACCATATAGTATTTTCACCCACTGGGGAACTGTGAATAAACCAATCAGGGCAATAGGCATTCGACACTATCTTTGGCAAACCTAGGGGTGAGCTCACTCTACAGATATGAGATCTACCAAAAACACGTAGTAAAAACTAAGGACTCTCTCATCTCCGACACTGTCATCATCCCAGCTTCCTAGGGAAAAACGGGCTTATTTGACATATCATTCAAGTTTGATTCCTAGAAAGAAGTATCAGTGTCAGTCAATCTCACCTGGGACATGGGGCCCAGGTTAGTGAAAAGACATTTCCTAAACTGCTTTTAGCTCTTGACTTGACTCACCATGGCCTGAGGGTTCTAAGAAGCTTTAAAGCTTGACAAGCAAGAAACATGGGAGTGGCTCGGAAAGATTCTGTTCAGGAAAGAGCATCATGTCCAAATCAGAGCTCTGAAATATCCAGTCTGCTTTTGCCTCTGAATTGACTGTTATTTATACTTTATGGATTTATAAAATCAGAGGGCTGGTCTAACATTATGTAATGTCTCATCCACAGATGTTTTTTTTTTTTTTTTTTTTTTTCCCATAGAAAAACCTAGATAGGTCAGACGGAAATAAGCAATGGTCTCCTAGGGAGATGGAGGCTCTAAGTTCAAAGTACCTCTCTAGTTTAATAGTGGCCTGTAGTCCCCGGCACTTACAGTGACTGGTTTCCATGTGTATAGAGGACTGGGATCTGCCACGTGTTTATTTTAAACATCCATCTAGTCTCATTCCTAGATAGTGGGTAAGTCTATTAGTTTTAAAATATAGTTCATATCTTAACTATTACCTTCCATTTGGCTTTATCAGAAACAACACCCCAATATTTTTCTGTTGAAGTGACAGTTGTGCATTTTCAGTGCTTTGGATGTCAACATCAAAATTCCTAGAGGTTTCTTAAATTTTCTTCAAGTGGTAAGTGCTGGGATTGGTTCTTCCTGTCCTTTCAATCCTGACTTACCTACCTTTCTCATTCAGTACACTGGCATGGTTTGGTGGTGGGTGGAATCTTGCTATGGATCTCTTATAACCAACTACTTTCTAGTAACTCTGATATATTACATAAAACTCTACAAAGGCAGATACCACTTAAGAGATTTGGAGACGAGATTACAAGGTTATAATGGGTTTTAAAGTTCTTTAAAGGAGTTCCTACTAATCTGTTTTTCATTATCTCATAACTTGCTCTCCAACTGCCCACTCACATATTGGTCCCTGCCAGAAGACACCAAGCTTGTTGACTCCAGGAGCCTGACCTAGGTGCTTTTGCTTTTTTAACCTCATATTGACCAAGATGTGATGGAGAAAACTGGTTTGGCTGGGACTTAGAGCAAAACCAGGTACAGAGCAACATCCCCCCAACTTCAGTGTGTAGAATCACGAGGTGCAAGTTAAAAATATGAACGCCTGCACTGAGATTCTGAGTGGGCTAAATCTGAGATGAGGCCTAGACATCTGCATTTTTAATAAGCACACATCCTCCCTTCCATCCCCTATATTCTGATGTAGGTGGTCTTCCAATTTCAGCTTTGAAAAACACATAAAGCAGTGACAGAGCATCTATCCGCAAGGGAAAGAATCATATACACACCATCATGGCACCGGCCACACCCTACCTCGACATTCACCTTCGGTTGGTAACTCCTGGTCAGTAAACATGGATATGTCTGACCATAAAGAAGCAATCATTTCTAACAGCCACCTCACTCAAAATTTTATGCTCAGAGACTCCACCTGCCATCTCTGAACCAAATAAAAATAACATTTCTGAACTCATAGTAGGTTTTGAAGGTATGCAATTATTTTATTTCCTTATCCTGACAGCATAAATTTCATTATACAAGAACCTGCAGCAGACAAAACTGACACACAGATCTCCCCCACAGGAAGGACCCCTTTCATTAGCAGAGATGAACTGAAATGTCATGTCCGAGTGAAATTCCTGCTCCCCACCCCCGCTACCCATATAACCCCTAAAGTGAAAATAATCAGAATCAACGGAATCCCCGTGAATTACTAAAAGTCACCTCCTCGAACTTTTGTAACTAGCAGCTGCAGTAAATGAACACCCAAGGAGGGAAGCAGCTGGTCATTACTTAGCATCTCTGTGCTAAGGGACAGAGGGACAACAGGGAGGGAGGACATCCCCTTAGCCTGTAACTCATTAAAGTCCAAGGTAGATGTGGAATAAGGGGTACCAGAGAGACAGCAGGTTAGACAGAGATATTCAGTACTTCATCAGTTCCAGTTAACAAAATCAAAGCTATCTTCATAATCATAATGTCCTGCATGCCTGGCCTCTAATTTCCAATAGTAATGGTAGTAACAGAGCTTCATCTAAATTTCTGTTACAATGTCTACCACCACCACTAGGATGGTACTGTGATGTCTGTGTATGAGATAATGAAAGGGGAGGAGGTATGGAGATATGGGAGATCAGGGGCACAATGCTTTAATTACTATGTGTCTCTTCTGGTCCCCAGGAATGGTCCACTACCAGTAGTCCTAAAACATTCCCATCCCCTTTCCCTACATGTCTTGTGCAAATGTCAAAAACAGAAGCTCTGCCCAAAGAGAAGGGAGAGCAGGAAATTAATGCTGGTCCACAATCATCTCTGGCCCCAACTTGCCCATCTCCTGACTCTTCTAAGAAAAATCTCACAAAAATTAATTCACAGCAATGCTGTGAATTTACATCATCTCCATTCCTCTAGCAAAGCTGATCCAACAGATCTGTCCTGACATGCGTTCTCCCTGGGCTGAGGAAGCAGCAAAAAATATCAATTGAGCAGGTGAAATTATGATGACGGTGTGTGCAGTATAGTGTTTCCAGATGTCTTCACCTTCTGTCTCCTCCATGGTGGGAGCCCCCCTTTCCAAGTCCCACACACACCCCTCCCCCTACCCCCGAGTCCAGGTGCTCCCATCTGCTGGCTTCCACCACTCACTTCCCATAGACACTCTCATCACTGTAGGCCACGTACAGAAAATAGTCTTCCTCGTGGTTGTCCTAGGGGAAGAGAGGAGAGGAAAATTTACAAGACATAATCACATTCATCATCTCTAGGATTCTGAGCTTCACAGAACCTTGTAAAGGAGATATGGAAGTTATCACCAGTCTCCATTAGAAGACGGAACAAAGAATAAGCAGAGGTTGTTGACAGTGAACTTTGAGTTCACAGGCAAAAACCTCCATGGAGAACATCATACACATTGCTATTAGGGATATGAACATGACTAGGCCATACATAGTTCTTACCTTTAAAACTCATTCTAGCAAGGAGAATAGAGATATAACCAAACATATATACTGGAAAATATACTAATAGGGAATATATGCTATGGAATAAAAATTAGAAGTATATGAAGTTTATTCAACTCACTAATGGGGCACACAACGGCAGCATCCTGTGTGAACTCTTTTAAGGAATAACACAGTTACACTGTCAGTGATACAGTGTGATAAAGTCCTTTACTACAGTTTTTCGGATTAGATTATGAAAGTAAAACAAATAAATTCACATAAATTATTCTCTCTGGCTGAGTTTATCTGTTAAGATGAATCAATTTAAAGATTTACCCTTAATTTTAAATTTCAATTTATTTGGAATTTTCACAGCCAAAAGCCATTTCCTGCTGTTTCAATAAAACTCTAGCAAGGAAAAACTGAGAAAGAATTCAAAGGGATCAAATCTGGTAGCTACTCCATCTTTAAAGGACAGTGGTATCTCATCTCCCAGAGCCTTACACCATGTGTGTAAGAGGATCCTGATAGACAACATCTCCTGCCCCACTTCCCGGGTGTGTTATCAAATGCACTGGGACAAAGCTGGACAACAGCAGACTTGACAGTATTGTTGTGACCAAGGAGCATTACCTCATACAGTTGGCCCATGGTAGCACTAGTGGGAGGGATAGTGTTGTTGACAAAGAAGAATAAGGCGTCCTCAGGTCTCAGGTGGATCCTCTTCCGGATTAAGAAGTAGAATTGGCCAACTGGATGAAGAAAAGTTTAAAAAAAGAAGGCAAGAGGAAATAAAACAAAGGACGAAGAGAAGGGTAAGACCCAGAAAAAAATTATGTCGCACCTGTTCTAAGTACCACCTTTACATACCAATAGTATCCCCTACAGCTGTAGAAATAAAAAGTAGAACTCAAAGAAGCCTCAGAGTCTCTGACATGCCACTGAGGAGTTTATTTCTCAGAAAATAAGAATTTCTTTTCCTTTAACTCCATCTCAGACCTAATGCTAAGATAGCCACTCATGGCCAGAGGACAACTTTGAAGGAATAGCATGTATATCCAGACTGAAACATTCTAAAATAAACTTCCACACCCACTTCCACCCTAAGACAAACTAATGAGAAGAGGTCTTCTGGACACCTGTAATTTTTAGCATCGTCACTCATCCCAGTGTTGGGGCAATGAGCGGGGTTAAATGTCTTCTCCTTTACCGAGCACTCTGAAAAAATTCTAGAAGGCTGATATTCAAAACTAATAATTCTGGAGCCAACATATCTACAAAAATCTTTCCAGTGTCTCCTAGATGCAGTGGTTATTTCATTAAGGATCAAGGTGAAGAATGAATATATCCTTTGCAATTCCAAACATTATCTACAAAACATTAACAAAAAACATAGCTTGAGGAGATAAGGTATTGAGCCGAGAACCTCTAAAATATGGTGCTCTGAAGACACTAGTCTGGTTTTCCTTTGTGAATAAATTGGTATCACAATAACAGAGATGAATTTTAAGTGGTTTAAATAATGAACACCTGATCTTCTCTTTCCACGGTTTGTACTTGGCTGTGTCTAAATCAAACAAGACCCTATCATGGGAAATGCATAAGGGAACTGGTGATGAGGAAGAATCATGTCACCATTTTTGAATCGCTTAACCCTCTGGAGAATTCCACTCACTTTCTTCAACTCTACTTCCTCTCAGTCTCACCAGCTCATGCATACAGGAAGGACTGGGAATACTTTGGGAGAGGGAGATTGTCAGCAGAAGAACATTACCAGTAAGGTCAGAGGGCACTAGGTACTTCCTCTTGTCCAGATCGGGCACCCTGGCCTTAGGAGCCTTCTCCACGATCACCTGGGAGGAAAAGCAGAGAGTGGGAATGAAAACTACAGAACCCAACCTCGTGTTTTTCCTTCCCCATCCAATAGGTGCCCTAGCTGAAGTGAGTTTGTCTAGGCCCGATAAAACTTTTCCATTTCTTATTCTCCTTTATCCCTTACAAAATGTATGGGGAAATGGGCCTTCTTATAAGGGTATAGGTTTTATTACTGCAATCACAAGAGGATGGATAGAGCAGGTGATGAAAGGAAAAAAAAACTTTAAGTAATTGTGAGTTACCTCTAAGGTATACTATAGAATATATGCTTTCTGATATTTAATTAGAGCATTAAAAAGATTGTCTGGGTTGTCTCAGAATGCCCAGAACACCTATTAGTTATATTATGTCTTATAAATTTCATTTATTAAAGATATTGACAATACAATTTAAATTTAAAATTTTGTCAAATTTTTTAGAATAACTGCACAAAATATGTTCAAGATACTATTTTATTGAGTAAAAAAAGTTAGTATTAAAACAGTTCTTACAGTATGATATTCTGTAATATGATGTCAGTACAACAGCCCATTTATTAACATTGATCATGTAAGGATCTCAAGGAATTTTCAAGATTAACAATAAATTATTTTATAATATTTCAAGTTTTAGAAAGGTCATATGTTTATGTATTGAAAAGAAAAAACTATACAAAAATTAAAGAAATTTTATACATGTAAATTTACATTTAAATTTAAATTAAATATTATATATTTATTACTTATAGAATTATATGTTATATATGTTTAATTTAAATTATAAATTTTAAAAATCTATTGTAAAACTATAAGCTTTAGCTTTTTAGTTTAGAAAATATCAGCATCCTAGACAGAAGTTATGGGAAGTATAGAAAAGTTTAAAAAAACCAGAAATAAACACTGGACGAGTAGCCCTACTAGCTGTGTGATCTTCAACAGGACACTTAACCTCTCTGAGCTTCAGCATTCCAATGAGTAAAAGGAAAAAAACTTTCCAACACATCTTTTGCAGTGTCATGGTACTGATACAATCAACTTGAGTAATCCATTAAATTTTAGGTAAAAAAGCTTTGTAAATTATACAGAATTATATAAACATAAGGATTGGCTTAGAGGGAGGAGTTTAAAGCTTTGAAATTTAAGGGGACAGATTAAAACAGGGAAAATTTTATTTTGTATTTACAGAGAAAAAGAATCCTATACTAGAAGTCCAGAGGAACATGATAACACGTAAAATTAAAAATAAAAACTGAGGTGGTAATATGTGAATCAAAAATTAAAAAGACAAAGTAGGAACAGCTTCAGAAAGAGACCAGTGAAGGCCCAACAATGAAGATGAAGAGGATGTGGCAGGTTAACTAAATCAAAGGAAAACAGGACACAAAAAGCTGTGTCTAGCAGGAACTAAAACCTGGCAGCTCCAGCTCCAATCAATCAAGAGATTAAAACAGAAAGGGAGCAGAAAAAGAGCAATAAAGCCAATCGCAAAGAAGACAGACATCCTTGGGGAAGGAGGGATTTGGAGAGGAACAGGAAGGGGAGGGGTAAACATTTAGCCCCCTGATTTACTAGGAAATATTTAGGTTTTCAGGAATCTTAACTCTACTTTTCACTTACAGAGGGCCCTGGGCTAGATGCTTTGCTTGTTTGGTTCTTGGTTTCTGTGTGAAATGAAAAGTGCCCAATACTCCTTAGGGTTATTCAGGAATTTATTTTCCTGTGTGTTGCAGGTTTTCAATACACTAGCTATTAAACCGATTTCAAGAACCCATGAAACCCTCCTCTTTAGGCACAATCACACCTATTCAGATGTATGGCTCTAGAGATATTGTTGGGGTTAAGCTTGAGATATGTGAGCAGTCAGGGTATGGAACTGCTTTACCACCACCAATGGTCCAGCTGAAAGGGGCTTTGGAAATCATGTACACTCTCTTTTTTTTGTAAACAGGACACTTGAGCACAGCAAGATGAAAGGTTATGCCAGAACTAAAATCAAATCTCAGAACTCAGAGAGCAGAGCTCTTCTTCCTGCATCAAAACTAGAAAGGTCACATGCTGAGCACCTAAGGAGCAGTTGGGAGGCTTATCACTGGTTAAAACATAACTAAAGAGACCACGAGATCTGACTGATGGTTCTAATAACTTACAAATTATACAATTTTGTAAAACATTTAACACCACATTTTGAGCAGGAAAAGGACAGGAGGAGGGGAGATTAGCTGAAATATTCTGGTGAACATATGCAAATGATTGAAATGGAAGGTCTCGGTTTCAAGAAAATGAATGAGAATTTTAACTAGAATTAGGAACAGGTACATTTCAGTTTGTAATTTACAAACAGCTACTGGGACAGTCTCACACTACTTTGTAAACTCTTAAGGGCAGCAACAGTTCACTTCTCTATTTCCAATCCCTAATAGTGAAAACCGAATTCTGTCTAGTAGAACTACATTAGAAATTGAGAAATATTATAGCATGGAGGGGCCCAATAGCAGGGCCACAATGTGGGGTCTAACCACAGACCAGCCATATGAAACCTTTATGTTACTTCACTTCTCTGTGCTTCAGAGCCTTCATCTGTATAATGGGCATTATAACGGTGTGTGGATTACGTGAATGACGATAGACACAGCATTCAGAATATGCCCAGGTACATGGTACTATCAATAAGTTACTTTTAAATATTATAAGAGAGTAGAATGTCGCCAGAATTGAGGAAAATTTTTAAAGCAGTCATCCAAGGTCCAGAGATCAGAAAAGTGATTAGTGAAGGATCCATTTTGTGTGCAATTTCTGGGAAATGAAATGGCCTTCACACTTCCTCTTTCTCATAGGAAAAGGCTGTGGGGCCATGACAGTTAGATAAGGATTGAACAGGAAGCTGGCCCAGAGAGTACCTGTGGGTCAAGAAACATCAGAATATCGCAATTTCTTTACCTGTAAATTATATGTAATATTTATCTTAATGACCCTGCCCTAAGATCAAGAGCACAATATTAAAATCTCTGGTCCTCCATCTCCAAAATCCAACGGTTGTTGCTCCTTCTACCACACTTAAAAGTCTTCTGCCTTTCAATACGGCTGAGCAGCCTACTTGAGAGAAAAATCAGGCAAGTGGCGGGGGAGGGGTGACAGGGAAAATGCCCGGATGCATAAATATCTTAATATTTCTTCTCTGTTCCTCCTCACCGCCTACCTGAGTTTTAATTACATAAACTAGGGTTCAAAAAAGAGAGTAAAAGGCCTTAGACCTTCTTGATTGTGCCCAGGTACGATACGATCAGAAGAGGTACTGGAGGAAGGCTGGCTGCCCCCACACCTGCCCCCAGAGCCAGGAATGATGAGGCAACGCGACTGTTGCGCAGAGAACATGACCTTGTTTTCTAGGCCAGGTCTGTCTTGTGGCACCCCCCTCCCCAACCCGCCACCTTCCATCGCCATTCTCACAGAATAAAAGAAAGAATCCCCTGGCTTCCCTCTCAAACCCAATGCTATGAGGGCCAAAGTGAACTTGATAAAGGGAGAACCAGCTAAGGTAGAAATCTATGGGAGCAAACCCCACTGCATCAGTTATTCCCAATACAATTTCCCTGCAATATCTTAAAGGCAGCAAATGTATATCTCAACCTAATCTTTCTCGCAAAGAAGGGTCACATTTTGAGCACATCCCAACCTAAACAGCCTGTGAATACTGCTGAGTCACTCAAACGTAGGCTCCGCTCTAAGGATGCGGTCAGCTCTAAAGATGCGTACGGGCCCTGGGGATACGGGTTTTAAAAGGTATGCAGTCAGAACGTCCATCTCATTGGCTCTCCTCGCAGTGAAGGGCGTTCAGGGTTAAGTAATTTTAGGGACCAGCGTTCTTCTGTGCCTTTGGACAGCCATCACGACTCTCCCGCCCCCCGATACTCCCATTCCCCTCCCCCTTCCCGCTCCCCTTACACTTACAGGAACTCTGTCTGGATATTTCTTCCGTATCTTTTCTCCTTCCTTTTTCCGATACTCAAAGGGATGGTCCTCCTTATACTGGAACTTCATGATGAACCGCAGGGTTTCTAAAA
The DNA here is from genome assembly GCA_004027375.1 of Macroglossus sobrinus. NCBI lineage: Eukaryota > Metazoa > Chordata > Mammalia > Chiroptera > Pteropodidae > Macroglossus > Macroglossus sobrinus. The sequence goes on from PVKZ01002093.1 coordinate 64,200, forward strand.
TCCCCGGACGGGGCCTGCCTCCCTCGCTGATGATTGCGTCTCTCCCGTCTTGCCTCCCTCCGCCAAATTTCACGATGGATCGGAATCGCTTCAGAAATGGCAGCTCCTGTATCAATGCAGTTTGCTAGAGTTTTCAGAAGAGATCTCAGGTGCCCTAGTCTACAGATAGGGGATTACCAGGTAAATAATTCCCGGTGGCTTTTCCCGAGAGCTGGGAACACAAAAACAACACGGTGGCGCTTTGGTATTGTGACGTCATTACGCTCCGCCCTTCGCCCCGCCCCCAGCGTCCTGGACCCGCGTCGGTCGGGGGTGGGCGGACTCAAGGTCTGTTTCAGCGTAATCTCTTTCTTTCTAAACTTTTCCTGAATAGAGGTCATTACAAATAGGAACCGTTTTTACTCCCTATTTTATTGATAATGTGACATTAAAGATGGGTTTAAAACAAAAAAATACTTTCTAAAGATGTCTTCTTTCCTCTCCCTCGCAGTTTCTTAGTAGAGCCCCAAAACAGCAAGAAAAAATCCAGCTTGTTACAGCTTTTTGGGATCTGGAGTCTGTGGAAAAAAGAGATGAGGGTCCCGGGTGTCTATGGTCTGTGGGAAAATCCCCCGTGCTTGCATTTAGCTTTTTGCAACTACATTTGCGCCCGCCCGGCACCTCAGGAGTTAGGCTGGCTTCCTCCGATCGTGACCCCCGCCCCCCCCCCCGCCTCCCCGCTTCACGTTGGCGTCATTTTGTTTGGGTCCATGCGACAGTTTGTTCTTAGAGCAGGAACATAAACAAAATGTGACTCAGGAATTCTAAAAGGCATATTAGGTGAAGGGTATCAACTGTAATCAAGATCCAGAGACGTGGTCAGTTATGATTACCAAGTGTTTCAAGCATGTTCAAATATAGAAATGATTCACTTTTCTCGTATTAGCTCAGAAGTTGGGCCTGTCTTATGGAAAAGAAAATATCAAGCGATTTAAGTGATTAACTCAGAAGTTCTTTTTTTCCTATGCAAAAATTCACCTGAATGATAGTATTACTGGTTAAGTGTTCCCAAAATGAATAGAAAGTACAACCTGAAAGGGAAGTAAACGACTCTGGGTGTTGGGCCAGGTGCCAATGTAGCTTCCCTCTGGCCATCCCATTTTTCCCACCAAGAATGAAAGGGAGTAAGGCCTTTCTAATGACAGCTCAGATCGTGGCAGTGATTCCAGAGACTGGGAGTGGGTAACAGAAATTGTGAATGATGAAGGGTACCGAAAGGTTGGTTTTCCCAGTGCAAGGGAGTTCGGAAAACTGTATTAAACAATGGCAGCCCCTGTCACCTTTCATCTTTTATCAAGGTCTCAGTGTCTCTGATTTAAAAAATAAACCTACAAAGTAAAACACATTTTTATAATTGAAACATGGAAAATGAATTACATAACCCTACTTCTTGATGTTAATTATTTTTCTCCATGGCGTCTTCCAATTCTTTTATGTGTGAAAATCCAAGAATTAGTTTATCACATTACGTGTTTATAATTTTTAGTCCTTATTTTCAAACTGAAATTTTCAGCTCATTTTAGCTTTGACCCAAATATAACTAAACCTCTCAACTTACAGCCAGTCGAGAAAAGTAATTGTAATGGAGATTAATATTTTAAGACTATTGTTTTCTGATCAAATCTGAAAACAATCATAACTAGTTAAAATACTGATCTTAACTTTTGTTTTAAAAATTGCGAAGCATGGTAGCAATTTATATATAAAAAATAATGTGGAGATGAAATTTCAATTAATATTTCTACCGCAAGACTTTTCTAAATGCTAATGCTTTATCTTAAAGTACCCAATCTGTCAACTTCCAGAGTTTGCTCTCTACCTGTATTCTCTGCATAACATTTAAAATATTACACAAAAGGTAATTTTATAAATTAACATATTCACTCAGATAAAAAGACTTCAAAATTCCTTTTTAAACAAAGAATCTCACATTTCAGGAACTCTAATTCATTAGTGATGGAAATGGAAAATGGTACAGCCACTTTGTAAGACAGTTTGTTGGTTTCTTAGGAGACTAAACATACTCTACAATACAATTCAGTATTTATCCAAAGAACTTGAAAATTTCCACATAAAAACCTGCACACCAATGCTTATAGTAACTTTATTTATAATTGCCCAAACTTAGAAGCAACCAAGATGTCCTTCAGCAGGTAAATAGACCTTGGCTCCCACTCCTCAATATGGGAGGAATGTTAAATAATTTGCGGACATGTTTAAAACTACCACTATTACTCAAACCCATTCTTAATCAATCTTTACTTACGTCTTTATCATTTTTAAGAGGGAATAAGAGAGGCAGGAGGATTGCTCACTGATGCCAGAATAAATATAATAAAACTATATATCATTGTGTCATCTCTCTTTTTAATATCATTCAGTGGTCAGGGAAGCTGAAATAAAGAGGTATTAAATTTAGCCTGCCTTATTTCATAACTTTGCCTATAACTAAGCTTTTTTGAAAGAAACTGAAGAAATATTGCCTGTTGGATGGTTCAGTAGCCATAATGGTCTCCCTGTCTTCTACATCTTACTTCTTATTGATCTTCTAATATCAGCCAAAGCATCTACAACTTATACGATATTTTTCCCACTTCAAAAATTTACTATGACTTTCATAGAAAGCAGGTTAAAATCAAACTGCTTAAGCTCCCATATAAAGCCATCCATAAGAAGATGCTAACCTATTTTTCCAGATTTATTCTTCTTATATCACTCTTAGAATTTTAAACATTCTTCATAGTGCACATTCACATTATTTCCATCTTCACTCATAGACAATTAAAGCTGCTAGATGGTATATTTAACTTTTAAAATTCTATCATTTGTCAGGTTTCAACTCGAACACTACTGCTTTCACAATAACCTTTCCGAACCCCAAATTATGAGGAATTCTGAGGTAGGAAACTGTAATTCTGGCTTAACAAAGGTGAAGGTGCCAACAGAAAGATACTCAGAGACAGCATGTAAAATATTTTTCACCCTCAGTAGAACCCTCAGTGTCCTGAAGAATCCATAAATCACTGAAATTGTTTTCCCAGTCTGCTCAAGGGCAGACTTCCCATCATCGCCTCTTTATTGCTTTCCAGCCAATCTGCTTGGCCAAAGAAAAGAAAACAAAATTCACTGTTCTCAGACTTTGCAATTTTTCTCTTCTGTCTCTCATATTGGTTACATAAATCTCATTATTTATTTATTTCTTATATACCCACATACAGGTATACTCTTAATATATTAATCAGACCCTCTAATAAGGGTCTCATAGATCACACCCATAAGGCCAATTCAAGCCTCCAAACCACAGACGAAAGCAGTAATCACAGCCCAATCTTCTCTAAGATCCTTCTTCCATCAGAGAGGAGAGCCTGCATTGTCCCACGTAAACTAATACCTACTGGTCTTTCATGTCTCTCAGAGATTATGACCTTTGTGCTGTAAGAGTTATTTCCTACTATGTAGATAACTACACTTTCTTTCACATATTGTTATCATGCTGGACACAGCTCAGATTTACAGGAGTCTGTTTTGGCAGTAAAAAGTGATGGTGAAGGTGGTTTTTTTTTGCTTAGTATAATCATCGCCAGGATACCTAAAGTAAGCTGTTGAGGATGGTAGTGCAGCTTCTCTGCCAGGCTGCAGGTGTATACACATTTGTGTCATTTAGGCTGAGAAAGAAGTAATAGAGAATCACTACTGCTTAAAATTAGAGAAAAGACCTAAAAAAAATAGTGTAGAAATATGATTTCCTAACCTTTTTTTTGTTATTTTTCAATTTGAGCACAGCTTAGAGTTCTGTTGAAAAGAAATAATTATCATCCATTTCATCATCACCCCTATGTTTGTTTTCAGACTATCGTTGCTTTCAATTAAGGTTTTTATAATATACTCCTAGGTAGATCAGCCTTCTTCACAGCTCAGTTAAGATCTCAGACTTGCATCAGAGAATCTTTCTAAAATGTTGATCACATTATGGAATTGTCCTGCTAAAAACAGATTAAGTGCGTTTAAGTTCAGTGTCTGAATTACTTAGTACAGGCTTAACTTCCCTTCATTTTATAATATATAATTCATATAAATCTAATGTATATTAAAGAGAAGAAGCTGGTAGAAAGTGAACAATTAAAGAATTTGCAAGAGGAAAAAGAAGGGAGAAGGGGAGTTGATTATCTTATTTATACCCAGAAGCAGGTTTTATCTTAACTTGGTTATTATTTCTCCATTGAATACCTTTTCCCCATTTTAGAAATCACTGTCGAATTTCCTTCTAAATCTGGTCTTTCCCCACCCTAATAAACTGCTATACCTTCCATGCATTGGCTCAGGTCAATGATCTAGTAGTTATTTTTTTCTTTTTTCCTTTACTACATTTCCCTACCCAATCCATTAGCAAATTCTGATGATCCGTTCCCCAATATATCTTTCAAATCCTTAACACTTATCTCTATTTTCATCTCAAATATTACTACATTCGTTTCAGCCATAAGCATCTCTTAACTACTCTTCTCCTTTCCGTTCTCCTGTAGCATTAACTCATTGTCTTAATTTCAAATTGCATCAAGTGACTTACTGTTTAAAATCCTGCAATGGTTTTTCAATTCCTAGACTCCTTACCCCCAAGTCCCTTTCTCTCTCTCAGACTCTATTTCTGCATCTGTTTTCTTAGCTTACCACAGCCATCTTCTCTAGTCTTTTTTTCAGTTCCTCGAATTTACCAGAGTTGTCCTTATCTTTGAAAATGATATTCCTTCCCCCTGCCTTTCCCAGAGGTTCTTTGTACTCTCAATGTTTTCTATCATATTTCTTATGTTCTGTGAAGATCAAGAGTCAGATCCTGTGTGTCTTGCATAATTTTATAGCCCCAGTCACCTCTGCACTATTCTTGGCACATAATTTCCTAAATAATACCGGCCCAACAAAGAAACTGTTGAATCAATGTGATATAAAGTACAATTAGAAGTTTTATTACTGAAAAGAAGGAAGGACATCTATTTCATTGAGACCAGACGAAGGAGTAAAGGGGAGATCCACAGAGGTTTGCAGCTTTGGGAAAAGAAGTTACCTAAAGGTTTGATTTTCTCTCTAAACTAGGAGGACAAGTTCCCTGCCTAGAGTTAAGGGGTGTGGGATTTGAAGAGAGACATTGAAATTTAAATAACTACTGAAAGAAATGGAAAAGTTACTGAAGGAAATCTAGAAGAAATGGTAAATTATTCAGGTGTGTTGGAGACTGTGACCTTGTAACGACCTCAGAAGAGTTGAGAGATTTTCTGCAGCTCTGCTCAGCAGTGTAGGCTTTGGGGAGATAGCAGCTTCGTTGGACCAATATTTAGAATTTGAAGGATAGAAGTGAGGAAAGTTGAAAGGAGTTAAATTTTTTTGAAAACAGTGGTGAAAGTGATTGAGCTAAGTAACAGATGTCTTAGATTGAGCATAGAAAGAAATGAAGCCAAGCATGTGCTAATAGCTAATGACAAAATGCGAGGTGACTGGAGTGAACTCCATGGTGACAAGGAGAGGAGCAAACTGTGCTGTAAAGGTTTCAGAGACTTAACTACAGTCACTAGTGAGTAGTTTTTCTCCAAATATTATTCACTTCCTCAATTTTCCAATAGTAGTACATTTGAGAGGTCATGTGTTAGGTGGGCAACTTAGCACTACATAGCAGGAGGGTGCCTTCGAAAGGATCTCATCCAGGCTTAGTTCAGTTAGTGCTGCAGGAACTGGAGAGGTGTGTGGATAGGCTAGAACAGGAGAATGCATTTCCCATCATGGCTCCACTAGGTGGCAGTGAAGGCCACCACTAGAGTCTAATATTGGTCACTATAGAAATGACTTTTAAGTGGTCAGAGCAGGAAGGAGGAAAGAAGCAAAGTGATGCTATACTTTCAAAGTTAGAAGAGGAACTGAAAAATAAATAGAACTGTAACTGCACTCTATGCAACGCCTCATATCGCTGGTTTGTGAAAGAAAGACCTTGATATCTGGCACTTCAATTATATTCTGTGCTCTCTGGTCTCATGCCTGCAACCTCACCCCTGAATTCTGGATGTCCAGTTAGATATTACATGATATCCAAGATTATCATTGTCATTCATAATAAAAGTGGGTGTTTTCTCAAGAAGAAGAATGAATTTGGTGCATTAATGTTTATGGCTGTTTTTCTTCTCAAGTGTATTACCTATTAGCTGACAGAAGAGCAATTTGCAATATCATATGGGTAAAGGAACTCAAGCGCTGAAAGAATTCAAGAAATCTTTGCTGTTTTCCTGGTTCTGTAGTAATCAGCATTGCTAGAGGTTAGTTGCAAATTGGGCTATTGGGTAAAGAATGAGAGTTCTCGATTAGAGCATTCCATGTCAGAAAATATGTGTGGTTGGAAATGAAGAGTTGGAACCCATCTTTTCCACTGAATTATGTTTAGATGTCATCCTAAATCTTCTGAAAGTTAGAAAAAATGTTCTATATGTCTGTCTTTACCAACTTTGGGGGAAACCCCACCCCACTTATAAAACCAGAGTTCCCATCAGTTTGAAGAGTGTTCTGCTTGAGGAGACTCCTTCTCCATTGGAGGCAGCTGCTTTTCTTCTGGCACAGGGGGTAGATCGGGTATTTTCTGCTCACACCTTGCCACGGTGAAGCGACTCATGTGAAGTGCTTCCTCATACCCTGGGAGGGTGTCCAAGGAGGATGGCAGCTGGCCTAGGGAGCTGTGGGAGTGAGCCACTGCCAGGATCCTCCGAGCCGCAGGACCAAACACTGACTGCAGGGCTGGTGAGAGCAGAAGGAACAAAGCTAGAGTAAATGTGACATCCTCAGAAATCAGACTTACAACATACTTAATTTCCTTTTGCTTTTAACAAATGTCCAAACTCATTGTCAACTCTCTGCCACAAATGTTATGAAAATCCTGTGAAGCTTGTTTGGAAACCAACTTCACTTTCAGCTAGAAGATCCTGTCTTCTCATTATCGTCAATACTCTAAATTGTGTTTCCGTATCTCACTGCCTTGCCCTTTCCCCTTTACAGGTTCAGAACCCTTATACCAACCCACTGATACTGCAGACTCTTTAGGAGTATTTATTTCTGCCTTATTTATCTTTTCTCAAAAATGATAGAACAGGGAGGCAGGCAAGGTGAACAACAACATGCTATAATATTTTTTTTGCAAAATAAATGTCACAGTGTTTTGCTTCCTGCTGTTCTGCCTGGTATTTACGCTCCAATTTTAGGAAAGAATATAATATAAAGAAGAGAACAGAAGAAAATAAAGTGTCTTACAACCATCAAGGGGGATATTGGGGCTAATATTTAGCACATAAAGACTTGGAGAATAAAAGAACTGAAAGTACAAATGAAACATTTCTCTAACTATATTAAAGTTGGAAAATGTAGGTTTATACAAAATCCAAGACATTTTTGAAAAGGAGATGTGTTCAGAGCTTAAAATAATTTTATCAAAATAACTATGAACTGAGAAATTTTTCCTACAGCACTTTTCCAACATTGTCTCCAACATTTCACTTCTTTCTTCACTCTATCATCAGTCAGACCGATATTTGAGAAAATAGTATCCATGAGATGCCAGGTCACCACCCATCAGGGTTTTGGAAATAAAATCACCCTGAGTTCTAGAATCTATAATATTATTCAATCAATGTTTTTATACTGTTATACCATCCCAATCATTCATTTAAACCTGGGTCACCTCCCATGTGTAATGTCAGTGAACTCACAAGTGATCGTGCTCTGGAGAGTGCTATCATGATCAAAAGCAATGACTGTCACTTCATAGGGTGGCTGGCCATCGTCTTCCCCATTTTGCCGGCGACTCAGGCAGCAGCGGAAGCACACAGAAGTCAGACCACACAGAAGAAGCAATGCGCCAATTACCACGAGCAACCTGCAAGGAGCCCACGGGGCAGTGAGAGCTCTGTGATCTGCCTTTTTTCCTCCGAGTTTGACATAATCAACTTTCAATGTCTCCACTTTGATTCTTGTGTGAATATTTTATAGAGTAATTAAAAGATTTTAAGCCCAAGGATTTTACTTCACCTATATATTTCCTTATTTTGTCAGCAAGACTAAATCAGTTCATTAGAACAAATAGTAAGAGATTTAATGTGGTTTGGAGGGGCTGCTTTTCACTTTACTGAAGTAATCTCCTCTATGTAGGTAATCTCTAGAGCTGACCCTGAGAATGTACACAATAATCTGTTGATGTTGGCCGAGGAGATGATATTGAAATAGGCAATCCTGGCATATTATCACATAAAGTATTAATGAGGCAAATAAACTTTACTCCATGAGATGCTAGGTAAGTAGGCTAGCTGTCTCATACAATTTTTTTCTCCTACTGTCAAATATTTTAAAAATAACAAAACAAACAAAAAACCAAAACAAAACAACCCTTGAGAAAAATAAAGCCTCTTTTAAATGTCTTTCTGGGTGTTATAGCTGAAACTTACCATATATACCAGAGATGTATCCAGTCTGTGGTCAGGCAACTATGAAGAAAGAATAAATTATTTTTGCAATAAAAATATAGTCAATACCTGTTAAGATTCCAGAATCAGAACAATGAGTTACAATAAGATGGCATCTTGTTATAATAAAAACATCACAGGTTATATTCACTTCAACGTACCCAGCTGAATCTATTGTGAAACAGGATGCCTTAATTAGTGTTTTATACTGTAGATGACATTGTGTAAATCACTATAAGACAGACTAAAGTAGTGATCATGAAACAGTGTTAATAAAAATGTAACCATGACCATTGTAAGTGGTTATGATGACAATTACTGAGAAAGAACTTCCAATGCAAATTTACAAAGAGTGAGTTTGAAAATGGATGTGAAAGTTAAGGTTTGCATTTATTTAAATATAAAGAATTTCAATTATAAGTATGAAAACAATTTAATGAAGTTTGTAATTTATGTATGTTGTTGCAAGTTGTTGCAAAATGGGCCACCATAAAACTATAATTTCTACCATAAAAAGGGCCTTAAATTTTCACATCCAGAATCAAAACTGATATACATCAGCTGAGGCCAAAAGAAAAAAGGGAAAATATAGATATTAACTTCATCATGATAAAAAAACTAATTAAATATTTCCAATTAACTAGGGCTATTATAAATTTTCTCCATAGGGATACAAAAATATGGATTACATGGGAGAAGGAGTATGAGATAAACTTAGGAAGGAGAAGCAAAGGAGAATATCTTTGAAGATGAGTAAATTTAATAATACTTTCTATATACTGATCTATTGAAATCTATTGAAATCCACTTCCATATCCCTTTTTCGTTTGCACAGTTGTGGAACATACAGTTTGCTTTTTCACTGAATAATGTCTCCCTGGGTTGTCTTATATTCCCTATTTGTTCAAAGCCCCTCCTAGTTCTACGCCATTACGATTTTCTGATTCTGTTAAAAATGCCCCTTCATATGGTAGCAGGTGTCTAAAACCTCAGAAAGTGTGTGACAAGTAACCAAAGTCATCACCATTTCCCCTGGGTGTAACGTACTTGGCTATTGGGAAACCCTTCCCATGGCTAAATATGTGTTTTCCTTCAGCCTGAGCAAGTCTTTCAAACTGTCTCTGCTTTTTTTTTTTTAATAGTTTATCTCCAAGTATAATTAATCACTGCTCTTTTTATCTTTATATCCTCTGTGTCTACATAAGACTTAATTATGACAGGTTTAGATCAGGTACAACTACTTCAAGGTGATAGATACATTTTATGACAATGAAGTTTCCATTAAATGGGAACATACTCTAAAAAAATAGAAAATGCTTTTTAGATATGAAGTGCTGATGCACCTTTGGAAATCACCCAAATATGTCTGCCTGTGACTAAGATGTTGAATCCAGTCTGTCATGATGAGTCACTGAGAGGCATGAGTAAGTCTACAGCAAATCTCTAAGATTGCATAAATCTAGATTAAGCCTGTTGCTTGAATAGGAAGATTGGCTTTGGAAAAAATGCTGTCAGCAGTGTTATTATGAGTGCTTAGGATGACACAAATACATGTCTTTATTTTTGGATAACCTGTCTGTCAGATAAGTGAGTTGATGCCCATTTAAGTAGAAATAAAGGAAGTCACATATATCTGATGACATTTTGACCCTGTTTTGTATACTGATGTTTTTGTCTGTCTCTCCCTTCTCCCTGTTTGGACTCTCAGATACTTACTGTTCAGGACTGACACAGTTCTCCTCACATCTTGCCCAACGAAGCTGTAGGAAGAGAAACAATCTTACACAGGTAAATCTTGATTCTGCTCTACTCAAAAGCTTATCAGTCATCCCTCATGACAGAAACTTTGTTAGAACAGTTGGTGAGAGCAAGGTAAATATGAGGACAAGTTCACAGTGTCAGCCATGTTTAGGACTGCTTGTTTTCATCTCTCACACGTCTATTCATTACTGCATTTGAAGTGCGAGAACCTGGAAGAGTTCTGTCTTCTTTCTTTCTTCTTCCTTTTTTTCTCTTTCCTATTCCTCTTTCTCCTCTTCCTTTTTTTTTTTTTTTTTTTGGTGGTGGTGGTGGGTGAGCATCTCTGCTTTTGTGAAAGAGAGTCAGCACTTATATCAATTTGTTTGTCATAGAAATTTTCTAATCTGTCCCTCAAGATACCGTTACTGTCTTCCTAATTATTTCCTAGTGAAAACTGAATTTTGCCCCACCGCTCTTTTTTGTTGTTATTGTTGGTGACATGAAGCCTTCATTTTTAAATTTGGTTGACACATCTCACTGCTATTTTTCATTCCCTCAGTACCTAAATAACTTACCATCCAAGGAAAGAAGGAGTGGGGGAAGTTATATATAGCTACTATATGGAAGTCAGACTGCTAAAAATTTTTAATATTTCATAACATTTTATCACAATAACCATGTAGGCGGGTATGTTTAACTTTATTTTAAATGGTTAAGGGGCTAAAGCATAGGGGTTTAAGTAACAAGACCAACTTTACAAACCTATTGATTTGGCCATAATTCAAATCAAACTCAATTATATATATTTAAAAGAACAAAGGAAAACTCTGCTCTAATAACTTCTTGACATTCCTATTAAGTCTTTTCAACTCTCAGTAAAGAAACCTTCCATTGTTTCTTTTATCTTATATTTCAGTTAACTTTTTCCTTCAAAAACTTGTCTAGGTAAACTTTTGCTCTAGAAACTGTTTCTCTCTCACAATAACTTAAAAGACTTGATATTTCAGGAAATCAACAGCAAAGACCACAATATCTTCTAAAAAGGGACAGAGATTTACACTTATTGGGATTTTATGAGGAGGGAACACACACATACTTCTGATAAATCATAAAAGGATTTTTTTAAAAAAGACTAACAGCTGTCCTCTAAGGGTAAGATTTGAGAAACTCCTGATTTTTGTTTTAATTATGGTCACTAAAAATAATAAAATGTGTATATCCTTAATCCAGCCTTGGTACTTTGTTTCATTTTCTTGACTAAAAACTAGAATGCCTAAAGCACTCAGCAGATAAAATGCCTCTTTCAAGCTTGTTGCAAAAGCGAAGAGGAGAAAAAAAAGGAAAGGGAGAGTCAAGGAAGAGGAAGGGGAGCAAAAAAGAAATACAAGAAAACAAATGGATTTCAGACATTAATTTAACTGATATATAGGAAGCGAAAAAGACAGCCCACTTCCTGCTAGGAACTGTACAGGAACTTGATGCTAGTCAGTTTCTTCACTTGTTCTCCTTAATAGATTTCATAGCTGTGTAAACGCTCCCTTGACAATTGTCCAGAATCCCCCCAGTCCATTGAACCCTTAACCACCAAATGAGTTACTCAGGAACTTCTAATTTTTAGTGGGAAGAAATAAAAGATCCAAAGTATTTTTGAAGAGTTTTCTTTCTTTTATTTTAATCTGAAAGCACTTATAAACTTCAAGAATAGTGTAAGGGTTGATATGGGAAACTTTGTTTAGGGGAGTTACAGAGCTAGTTTTGATCATTTACTTGAGAAATTGAAGGATGGGTGATAGGAGGCTAAAAAAAGAGCAATATACAAAAGTGGCACTTCTAAATTGCCATAGCTATCCTGCTTGTATCTATGGCTGCCTTCATTTCTGCCCCACTTTTCACTGATGTTGTCATTCGTCACACCAGTACTATATAACCCCATAATACTGAGGAAACATTCTAGATATTCATTTCCCATTACCCCTTGGTTCTACGTATATCTTTTCCCCTCATTCATTCCCTGTCACCACCAGATTCTTTGGATAGTTGACTTATCTGAGAAACAAACAAAAGCTTTATTCCTGCGTCTTCACAACTCACCTGGATGAAACACACCAGGGCAGAGGACATCACTTCAGGGGTTCGCACTCCCATTGGGCTGAACTCCTCCTGCTTCTCCAAGATCACACTGGATGTTCTTACCTCCTTTCCACACTCTGTGCCATGTCCGATTTCTTGACCTAGAGGACTTAAGGAGAGAAGTTTTCTCAGCAGTAAATCAGTTTTTCCTTTTCTCTCTTTCTTTCTTCTTACTCCCCTGGGCTTTTATTTTCTGTAGTCTCTCCCTACTCTTTCATCCTGGCTTCTTTCTCTGTTTCTATTTCTGGTTTTAGGGTCTCGACATTTGCTCCCCTTTATCTTCTTTTCTTCTCATTTACTATTAATCCTTTCTATACGTCTTAAAATTTCTCCCACTGCCCCCAAAAGAAGATATTCAAGGAGGACACATCAGTCCTCTGAATTAGGTGTTTTTCTAGGCAATGATGAGAAACTTGACTTTGAAGAGGATCAAAGGTAGATTGCAGGTGACCCAATAAGTACTCTTCTCCATCAGAAAATAAGTAATACTCTTGGTCCTTCACCACAGCACTCCAGGGTGACTATTGAAGGTTGAAAGTCACTCTGCTAAACTCCATTCACTCCCCCTCCATCTGATTAGCCCTCCTTGCTCTTTGAAACCCTCCCCTTCACTATGTTGATAATCAACTCTCCTGGTTCTGGGTCATTTATTTCTAATCATTGGAGTAGGACTGAGAGGTTGCTAAATGAACTGGAAATCCATCCCATCCAAGTCTGGAGGTTAGAATTTCTGGGTTCTGTCCATGAAATCCCCCTCCATCCTGACTTAAATTTCTATTGAAACAAATGTCAGGCAGACATTCTTTTTCTAAACTGGGTTCCAAGTTCTCTCTCTCTCTCTCTCTCTTCATTGCCCCCCCCACCATTTTCTCTTTCTCTCAAAATCTAAGGTAAGAGTATAAATAAACATGAATGGAAAAGATATAGAATATTTGTAAAGAAGCATATCTATAAGAACAAATGAATGTTGTATAAATGATTTATACTTAAGTTGATAATCTTTTACTTAATAAAAATTATTTAAAACATTTAAACACTAAGTATTTTATAAGAAAATTAAACAGTTTATAGAGATATATCTTTCTTATAAGAATTGAATAAAACCACCTTTTAGATTTTTTCTAACTCTGAAAGTTTAATTTTATTGAATAATTGTTGAGGGGAACTATTGGGTGGGATGGATTCTAAAAGCCCTCATGCAGCAAGACAATGTGATATGAGAATGAAGCATATAAACTTAATTTTTTTTTCTTAGCTACGGAAATCAAACAGTGAGAGAAAAACCATTGGTGATAACTTGGAAAACAGTCAGTTCCAAAACAAAATGAAAACTACTTTATTTTTTAAAATGTAAGGAAGATAGAGTTAGAATGAATAGTATTTTACAAATGTCAGTGAAAAGCTTGGCAAGTTGGGAGGTATTTTATGGGACAAGGAGAGCAGAACTCTAGTCTGGGCCCTCCACTGAGTTATAATGTACTTTCTCCAGTCTTTGATTTTGCTATTCAGAAAATAAGAATGGAATTTCCACTTGACCTGCCCTAGATGTTGTTTCATAGAGGAAGTACAATCAGAGACATGAAGGCATTTGTTCAGAATATTTCTATTCAGAGTGCCAAGTACATAAATAGCATCAGTAACCTTTCTCTTCTCTTATTCTTGTCAGAGAGACAGAAGAGCATCATGGCTAAGAATCCAGCTAGGTTTTCTGGGATGAAATACTTGCTTTGTCACTAGCTGTGTCATGTTGGACAAGTAATTACATTTCTCTCTTGGTTCAGTTTCATTCCCTATAAAATGGGATAATAAAAACAATTTTTCTTCATATACTTATAGAGATTAAATAAGGATGCGGAATGTGTAAAATTGTCCTGATATAATAAGCATTTTATGTGTTAAGATAATCTTGATTTCTACTCAATTTCACCAATGACCTTCACCTTCATGGATAACTAATATCCTCCATGCTTCTCATATGTATTGTGACCATGACCGTGTTCTACCTTTCCTGCTATTCCAAATCTTGAATTGTTCCCCTTGCTAACCAGGCCATCTCTTCTTTCAATCACGCTGGACTTCACCTGCTTGAACAGGTTTACCAAGTAACATGACTGTTTTTTCCTCCCTGTGCACTTTCCTGCCATGTGATTGCCATCAACGTTTTGCCCCCCAGCTTCTTAACAGATTCAAACAAAATAAAATTCTGTTAATGACCTCCTTGTTACTTTTTTTGCTTAGAATCACTACTGCCACTTTCCCCCCTTCTCATTGGCTTATCCTCTGGAGAAATAAAAATTTTTGTTTATTCTAATGAAAGTGATTATGCCTTGTGGCAATTTTAACTCTGAGCTCAGCCCCATATCAGAGGAGAGAGGATAAAGGTAGGAAGACTGAAGAAGGTATTACAATGAAAAGACTTGTAGCTGAGGTAAAGGGAAACGGTCTCATTACAACCCTACACAACCTCGTAGTTCCATTAAGCTTGTGAATCATTAGCTTAGACACAGTTTTTAAGGACTTGGAGTGGAACCAGTGGAGGGCACATGTACACAGGCCTTTCCACCTATGCTTCAGGGCCTTGTTACACAATAGCTGTAACAAGTGGGGCTAAAGAATTACTTATGTCTGTTTTTTTTGTTTATTTTCTTTTTGACCTTGCCCAAGTCAGGTGATCCCCTGTAGAGTCCATTCCTCTCTGTGCCTCAGTGGAATAGAGGCCAGAACTATTATAACTCTGAGATAGCAAGTATGAGTTATAAAGAGCTGAACAGTGAATTGAGCCACAGCCAGGGCTTCATTAGCCAGGGCTAATGTGGCAGAAGAAACCACTTTACTAAGAAGTGTCTTTATTGTATGACCAAAGATTGCAGTCTGAATATTGAGTGGCAACCTCAGAAACATTGAAGGCCAGCAATAGCTTTAGATATAAGGAAGTTTACCAAAACAGGAGGATAAAGTTTATCATAAGATTATTAGTTTTATGTGCCATGTAACACATTACCACAAATTATATGAGCAACAATGTAAAACAGCATTTATCACTTCACAGTATCTGTGGGTTAGAAATATAGGCACAGCTTAGCTAGGTTCTCTGCTAGGGTATCCTATGGCTTTCATCAAGGTGTCCACTAGATTGTATTCTCATATATAGGCTTGACTGGGGAGGAACACACTTCCAGGCTCCCTCAGGCAGAATTCATTTCTTCATGGGAGTCATGCAAGCTTGCTCCTTTAAATGCAACTAGAGAGAGAGGAGGGAGGGAAATGTTAATAAGTTTGGCACTATACCTTATGTAATTATATATACATAATTACATGTATTCCGTCACCTTAACCCCATTCCAAGCCACAAATCCCACCCATGCTCAAAAGGAGGAGGTAATGCAAGAGCATAAAACCAGAAAGTAGGGATAATGAGAACCACTTAAAGTCTGTCGAGTCTGTCCAGCTCTACCATGCAAGGATTATAGAAATTATCCCCCTGGATCTTTAAATACAAGAGAAATGTCCTGTATTTAAATACACAAGAAATGTCCATTAATGGATGAAAGGACAAACACAATGTAGTTTACACATACAAGGGAAGGAATATTAGTCAGCCTTAAAAAAAAAGGAAATCTGACATGTTACTGCAACTTAAATGAACTTTGAAGACATTATGCCCAGTGAAATAAGTCAGATACAACAGGACAAATATTGTATGCTTTCACTTATGTGATGTATCTACAGTAGAAAATTCATACAGATAGTGAATAAAAGGGTTATTTCCAGAGGTTGGGAGGAGGAAGAAATGGGGATTTGTACTAATCAGGGCCCTCCAGAGAAATAGAACCAATAGAATGTATATATACAAAGAAAGAGATCGATTATATGGAATTAGCTCATGGAATTACAGAGGTTGGCAAGTTCAAATGTGAAGTGCAGGGCAGCAGGCTCAAGACCCAGGAATGTGATGCAGTTCCAGTCCAATGGATGTCTACTGGAGAATTATTTTCTTATCTAGAGAAAAGTCAGTTTTTTTGTTTGTTTCATTCAGGCTTTCAAGTGACTGGAAGAGATTCATTAATTTTATAAAGAGAAATCTGCTTTTATGTTAAATATTAATCTCATCTAAAAATACTCTCAGAGAAACAGTCAGAAGAATGTGTGACCAAATATTTGGGCTACCCCATGGCTCAGAAAAGTTGACACATAAAATTAACTATCACAGAAATAATCATTTAATGAGTATAGTTTCAGTTGGAGATGATGAAAAGGTCCTTGGGATGAATGAAGGTTGCACAACAATGTGAACATACTTAATGCCACTGAACTGTACACCTAAAAATGGCTAAATGGTAAAAAATTTATGTTAAGTTTTACCACAATAAAAAAGAGAGAGGAACCCATTTGTTTCTATCAGACTTAAACAGTGAAAGGCAAAAAAGCCTGAGCTAAGGAACCAGATGACCCAAAAGACAGGGACTGATCTAACTTTCAAACTCTCCATGTGGCGGCTCTTCAATACAAAATATTTAAGAGTGATCTTGGTGTGGGTGTTCCCTATCTCACACTGACTGTACTTTTAAAGTCTTCTATGAAGTAGATAGTCTCTGCCTTAGCGATATGAAAATTCTCTTACTGAATCCTTTTGAGAGATGTTTATACTGAATTTAATATATCTCAATGTTACCTATGTCTTTTAGTAACTGGCATAATGGGGAGAACAATGAGCTGAGTTCTTGTCTGGCATGAGATTGAAAAGATATATTCAATAAACCACATAAATGTTTTGGAACTCAGTTCTACTTTCTTAAAAATAAAAAAATTGAGATTTTTTTTGTTAAAGATTTCTGTATTTTAAAAATCCAGCTTATGCTGTCAAAGTCTTTATCGTTAGGAATCTCAAGTATTAACTGTTTACTCTGAAGAATATTATACAATTTATATGGTATGCCAGGGTGGGAAGAAAAAAAGAGCTTTTCTTAATAGAAGGGGATCTATTTTTACTTTTAAAGGGTTTATAATTTAGTTGAAGAGATGGAATAACATCAATTAAAATGAAAATCAATACAGTGCACTGTTAGAGTATATAAAATGAGAAGAGTAAAGAAATCTATGATGTCAAACCTACCTGTTAAATAAAGAGGATTTTTAAAGTTAAAAAATCTTTATTTTTAAAAATGTATTATGATGACATTGGTTAATGATATAAGAGAATTAAAAAAATGAATTGTATTTGAAGGGAGTTCAAGATTTGCAGAGTTCATCGTGAGGTCCTAAACTGCTTAGTGAGCAGCCTGTGAGTGTTGACTCAAAGGACAATGAATGATGAAGCTTACTCGGGTTTTGTAGGTGAAGTGTGGAAATGGATGTCAAAAGTTTGAGAGACTTAGCTCAATCTTAGACCTTCTCTAAAGAATATAATTCTTTCTGATGCTGTGTACATCTTTGGATGCTTCACTATATAGTCACATATATCCTTGCAAGACACTTCTTCTCAGGATAATCTATAAAGGTTAGTAGGATGTGATGTGCACACACAAACAAATGTCATGTTTATTTTATCAATGAGTGTATTTATATGTCTTATCTTAATCTACTAGAATACTGAGTTTCTGTGGGGAATATGATGTCCTCTTTATTGTGGTAGCATTTCAGTATTTATTAATTCATTATCTAAAACAATTTTATGAGATTTCATTTATGTGAAAGTCACCATGTTGAATTCAAACCAATCTTACTTCCTGGATCATAGTAAAGGAGAGTGGGATGAGGCTTGAGTGATAAAAGTAGATAACATTGCTTTATTATAAGCTGATTTTACAAGGATATATTTGCTACACATTGAGTTTTTTTGTGTGTGTGTGGATGTAAATTGTATCATAGAATAAAACTTTAAATGACAAATAAACATTTTCAATTTGGTCTCAGATACTCTGTACAGGGAAAGAAAATATAAAAAAAACCTAAGAATATTTTGAATGAAATGCTAAGTAGGCTGTCAATATTGATGATTTTATTAATAGTTTCCTAGATAGTTTATTTACCTATGTATTTTTCTCCAATGTTCTTTTATGTGTCTCCTTATTTTTATTTTTTTTACTGGCATAATTTAAAGTAAAAATATTATATCACTTTTTTTTATAAATACTCTGCAAGAAATCTCTAATAGAGAAGGATTTTTTAAACAAGCATATATAACTGTTATGAGATATTTATTTTATTATTAGGAAGTTATGAAGGGAAAATAGATAAGGATTATATCAATGAATACATATAGACCTCTGAATGGGGATTCCATGATTGTGACTCAACTTAATCATGCATAAAATGAAATTCTTTGACAGGCAATTCAACTGCACTGATTACTACTCATAATATTAATAACTATTGTTTATTGAGTTATTATGTTTGAAGTACAAAACTTAGCGTTTTCACTCAATTAGAATCCCCATAGCAACATTATCAACATTATGAAGTTGACAATATAATGTTTCAATTTATAGACAAAGATATATGATCAGTGTTAAGTAATTCTCCAAGATTATAAATCAAAGTGATAGCAAAGGAAAGATTTGACACTAGCTCCATTTGATCTCAAAGTTTTCTCTGCTACTATGCTACACTGCCACTGTATATATAGTACCTCTAATTAAGTTCTAAGATTACCCAGGTATTATATATATATATATGTATATATGTATGTATATATGTATATATATATACATATATACATATATATATAAAGATATACTGTTAAATCATACACTTGAAATTTGATTTTATGAATGTCACTCCAATAATTTTTAATAGAAAACATAAAATAAAATTATCCAAGTCATCCATGGCTGAAGATAAGAGCTATATGTGATTGACTCCCCAAACTCCTAAATCTATTGATGATTAAAACAGTCAAAATTATAAAAAGAAATGTGAGACTTGTGAAAGACACAGTAGAGAGATAATCTGCTACAGTGAAATAAACAAACAAATATGAACACTGGAATCAAAGAATCTGGTCTAAATGCACACTTTTCCACAAATTTAGTGTGACTTACCCTTTCAAGTTTCAGGTTTCTTACCTGAAGAGTGGGTACAAATTTCTTTCCTCAAATGCTCATGGAAAGTACAGGTTTTCCTTTCATAAATTACTTAATGAAATATCCTGAAACACTATCAGAATCACCACTTTCCCTGCCTGCAATAGACATAGCCCAAGAATTTGCGTCAGCAAATATGAAGCAAAGCCTCTCCTTCCTCCTACCAATGATTGAGTCATTCTTCTATTAGATAGCAGTAGCTATTTAAACACTCCAGGAGAAGCTCACACATTTTTACTTTGTAGACGTCTTTGACTGCTTCACTTTCTCATTCTTGGAATGAATTTGGAGGCAACTTTTGATGACCTCAAGAGTAAGACTATGAAGGATCAACCTGATCAGGAACCAAATGGAGAGAAAGCTAAAGGTACTAGGGATGGTGAATGTGTATAGGGAGAGAATCCTGGATTAGCTTAAAACTGAAAATTAACTGAATATAAGAGTAGGAAGTTAAAACACTGAGTATGGGAAAATATTATAGCATTAACAACATTTACTTAGAAGAAAAGCAAGTTGGATATAATGGTAATGATGATGATAATGAATAAAATAACTTGGTATGAATGATCATGTAGTAAACAATGATAAATTTCATTAAACATTTACTATAGCCTACGTTCTCTGCTAGTCACTTACATGCACTATTTTTCTGAATCTTCATCCCTTGAGATTAGGACTACTATTATTTCTCTTTTATAGAGAACTAGCTGGGGAGCAGAGGTTTAACTGGATTCTCTTTTTTATGCAGCTAGTAAATGATAGAGCTAGAGCTGCATCATAATCTTCCATTCATCCAGAATCTAATCTATCAGAAGCTTCAGAATGTTGAAGTCACCCAGTGTACATACAATGATAATTTTTATAATAGTGTCCTTGAGATATTGCAAAAACTGAACATGTTTTATTAGTTATTATAAGCAGAGTAAATAATATTCAGTGTGATTTAGCATAAATTATGTTTTATTGTATAGCACTATAATCTGCACTATATAATATCACTATAATTGAAAATTATAATCTGATATACACAGTAAATTAAACTGCTTAAGTATGAATTAATTTATAATCTCAACTCCACAAACAATCTGGATAATTTGGCTTTTATCTTATATCCATTCTGAAAGAAAGGAACAAAATATAAAGAGAGGAAGTCATAAAAATGTCAAGAATTTGGATAAAGAAATTCCAGGTCATGTTTCCATAAACAAAATAGAAATTTCTCTCAGTAGCAAAAATAAATGTGAGCATGGAAAAATTTGACATTTGAGCTGATGAACTTAACTTGGTTTGAAAACAGTACTGGCATTTACAGGTAGACCTACAAGTTAACAGTAATTATTTGCTCATTCATTCATCATACAGTATATACTGAGTGCCTGACTTTTACTATAATTATAAAGTTAATTTTCTTAGAACCTAATTTTCTTAGAACTGTACAAGATTTGATTGCTTTCTGATTAGAAAATTACTAGCGGGAGTGGGAATTAGATGAATGATCTCTACCTACCAAGGAGACAGGACAAATTGTGGCCTATAGAATATGAGAGTGTGCTTTCTCTGCACAGGTGTGAATCCTGTGACTTCTAAAAATTCATAAGTTTCATCACTTAAGGAGTAGTGGATATACTTGATCTCCTAGAATAACTACTCCTATGGAGTAGATACTGACCAAAGGAAATGTTGGTTGAAAGATTTACACAGAAATTTACACAGATAAGATTAGGAAATTATTTGCACAAGACACTATTATCTTCTACTTCTTTGACAACTTGCTGCACAGACTCTAAGAGTAAAATAACTTTGAATCCATGAATGAATGGTATTCCTTCATGTTAAAATTTCTATCTTGTTTGTATCATCTGCAGAGCCTAACAGAAGTGCTTTTGACATATGAAACTCTGTGAATAAATTTGACTATTGATTGATTTAGATCATTACATATTTGCACTGGATATTTTTTGGTGTAATGTTCCAAGTTATATAACTACTGATGATTGGATTAAAGACTGATATTGGGATTTTAATATTTGTGTGAACTTAACAAGTCACTGAATCTTTCAATTTTCTTCTTTGCATATACAGGATAACATTATCAGTTCCTTATTCATTTATCTTACAAGATGAGGAATCTAAATACATTATGAGATATTTTCCCACTAAACCAAAATATCTGTGCTCTTTTAGTGATGGAGCACATAATTAGACATACATACACCTGTGAGCTACTCAATTTATTTGCTTCTTTATTAATGATGATTTTTTTGTAACAACAGGGCCAGCTCTGGTGTAAATATAGAACATGACATTAATCTGAGTCAAATGAATGTTGAGGTTTCCTTTCTAGTTCATTTTGGTCAATAACCCCAGTTTCAAGATGTAATTTTAGTGAAATAAAAATAGAATAGCAGAGAATTATACTGTAATTCTTTGAGGAGATCTGGTTGATTAACTGACTAAAGCTTATTTGCTTGATATCTGACATTCATTTATTGTATGTTACTTATAAAACACACTGTGTGTGTGTGTGTGTGTGTGTGTGTGTGTGTGTACATGCACGCACTTGGTATACATTAAAAACATCTGGCTCTCTGCCCTGTGATGAAGTTGATTCAATCAGGCTGGACTGAGAATTTCTTGAAGGGTCATTGTGGTGAGTAATAGACAAAGTATAAGCTTTAGAACTGGATACTCAGAATCAAATATCTGGTATTGAATCTTGGATCTTAAATTGTTTCACTTGCGTGACAATGAGTAAATTATTTAAATTCTTTAATTGTCCTTATTTTTTATCTGTAAATATGGATAATGAATTATTTGCGGAGTCCTTGTGAAGACTGGAATTAAGCAATGCAAAGTATTAGGTACAGATGGGATCCAAAGAATTGTTTGATTACTTGCCTGCATCTTTTTTGTCTTTCTGATTCTATCTTCTGTCACTCTAGGTCTTCATATTCTTTATTCTCCGTGGTGGTGCCCCGTAGCTGTGACTCTAGGGATCCTTTGCCTGGGTTTACTGGTGACGATCATAGTGCTGATAATGCAAGGTAAGTGCTGACATAGAAAAATGACAGAGGAAAAAAAATTAGAGTTTATAAAAGTAATTTGTAAATTGGTTTTAGAATACCTTCAAACAACCTTGATTTAGCTACATTTTAGGCAAACTGTTTTTAGAATGAGTAGAAAGATGAATGGGTATATGCTCTCTCAAATTAATTAAGGTATGGAATGAAGATTATGAATGCAAAGTTTTTGTTTTGACTTGTTTTCATAACTTTATGGATAGAACCTATGTAAACCCTAGCATAATGAGAAAGAAAATAATTTGAATAACTTACCCATAAATTCACCTGAAAGACCCAAAATTAAAAAAAATATCATTTTGTTTATGTTAAGTTTTTATAGTGATTATTAAATACCACTTTAAAATTAAGAACCAGAAACACAGTCTAATAAATAAAATATTTAAAACAAAACATACTTCAAATTCATAGTATGGCTATTTAAGAAAGGGAGGATGTTGAGAGGAGAAGAAATAAAGAGAAGGATGAAAGTAACCTAGAAGGAAAAAAGATGTGCCCATTGTTCATCTAAGCTACCTGTGTGTTCAGGTTGTAGATCTGGGTCATTTCAGCTTTCTGAAATTCAGATCATTAAGGCTTTTAAAGTGCTATTTGTTTTTAAGTTGTTATTTAAGGTCACAAACCATTTATTTTTTCAATCAATAAACACTAAGGCCTTTCACAATGATTGATATTCGTGCCCTTGACCACTGGCAATAATTAGAAGTCTTTCTCCAAATCTCTGTCAGTTTATAACAAGGTCAGATCTGGCCTTCAAGGCATTTGGTACTGAATCATAAAACTTCCAAAACTAAGACACTTGAGCCTTAACATTTGTTGTCTGCTTGATTTCACAACCTTCATCTCATCTCCACCCTTCCTAAAATGTGCTGTGGAAAAAAAAAAGTTTTTAGACTCTTGTGACACAGTGACTTAAAATAATTCTGTGAGCGAGTGCCTCAAAACAAGGGTGAGTATCATAGTTCTTAAATAAATTTAGGAAGTCTGAAAGAGAAGGAGGATATAATTAGACTAAATCATTAATGACATTCTTACTAACAGTCATTAAGTGTAATTGGTTACTGACTATTTTAGATTGTTTATATTTTATTTATGCCACTGATACTTATTTTGGGATTACTTTTAATTTGTGTGTACCTCTCAATAACAAGTAAAATCTTGATAATTTTTTAAATTACAAGTGTCTGTGACAGTTCTTGATATTAAAAGTACATATTGCAGGAATATGAAAAAACTTTCAAATCAATAATTTCTGAGTAAATTTGGGTCATTTTCCAGTGGTTTATTTGTTGTCAGAATAGATTATTTGATTCAGTTATTTGATTTCTTCAAAATCCAGTGGAGGGATTTTTATTGGGAATTGGAAATAGTCTTAATTCAGCTGTGATTTAGTATCCCAGGTGTCTGTTCTTCTAAAGCAACAGCAAGCAAACCTCACTCACCAGGAAAATATTTTGGAGGGACAGATTTTAGCTCAGAAGGAGGAAGAAAAATCTTCCCAGGAGTTACAAAGGGAGCTCAAGGAGATGATAGAAATGCTTGCTCAGAAGCTGAATGAAAAATCCAAAAACCAAAAGGAACTTTTTCATCAGAACCTGAATCTCCAAGAAGCTCTGAAGAAAGCAGCAAATTTTTCAGGTATAGGGAAGGGAGGGGTGAAGAGAGGTATTAGAAACTTCTCGATTAAATCTTAACTCTTTTTTAGAAATGTCTCTAGGTACAAAAATTGACATATGGATATGTGTATCATTGTTTACACAATGTTATAACATAATTTCATAATGTTCTATACTAGAAGTTCTCTATTTCTGTTATCCCCACCCCATCCTCTGCCAAATTCTTGATACCGTGATTTAATTGAGCACACTTTTGGTGGAATTAAGTTTTCTTTTCTCACAAGTATCTTTCTTTTAAAATTCTAGTTTTGAGATTTTTCTGAAAGAACACTCCCACCCTCACTTCTTGCCACAGATATTCTTATCTCATTTTATTTCAATGTATTTTAATTGTTGATTTCTTTTCCTAAGAGGTCTCCTTTGTCCCTCTACCTCTACATTAGCTTTATTCTATGGCGCTATTTCTTAAAGTGTACGATATCAATTTAAACTGAATCAATGAAGGTAGACTGGCTTAGAAGTATTAGGTAGATACTTCAGATTAAACAAAAATCTGAGGGGCTCAGGAAGTCAGTTTATTATGCGAAGAACTGAGTTGATCTCAGCTATTTAATGGACTCATACTCTAGGAGGCTGGTAGAAATCGCATCTGTAAGATGAAATTTTATAGATAAAAAAATTGAAACCCAGATAAATTAAATGTTAATAATAAAAATTAGAAAGCTCATATAAAGTTTTGCAGTTTATAATCCCTTTATTATTTACAGGCTTACTTAACTTTCCAAAATAAGCAGAAATTTTTAACAAAATTAACCTTTAGCTAAGTGTCAACCATGTATTTAATCTCTTTAAGAAGGGGGTTATTGAGAAAATAAAAGAATACACCATCTCCAAGAATACTTAAAGGGAAAAAGCTGGTATATTAAGGATAGGAATGTTAATACGAACGGAAATAGCTACAACTAGCCGGTGGTCGATTTCACAAGAGGGGCTGTGAAAAAGTTTTGTTTTTATCTGTTGCAAGGAATTAAATCTACATCAGGACCTTTTAGAACCATCTCCCAGAGATGCCAGGCATAGATAATTAATTTAAAATAAAGTGATATGTCTTTCACTATCAGATATACTAGGTAACATGTTTCATTCCTTGACAGTGTCAGATAAAGGCCAATTAGTAGTGATACCAAATAAAGTACTGCTTTTCATCAAGCAGATTTGAGAAGATTCTCAAAAGCATTAATAATAAAAGTCCACCTGAAAAAAAATATCAGTTTTCTCGGATTTGAAACAAGTTTTATCTTCCATACTAAGAGATCTGTGATCCTCAGTTTATATATGAAGAGAGAAAAACTCTGAAGAGTTACCATATGTGGTTTGTTTGAGGTCACTCAGCTTAAAAGATTCAGGGTCTTCAGAGTTACATACTTTCAATTTAGCCTGGAAATTGGTGGTGGTTCTCAACCACCAGTTAGTGTACATATTATCACCCAAGTAGCTTGTCTAAAATGGTAGATTTCAGGTTTACCCCAAGATTCTGTATCAGAACATCCCAAGGGGCACCAAGAAATATTTCCTCAATTGACTCCATCTCAGAAGTTTGAGAGGTAGTGTGATACAGGATTAAACACATAGACTCCAGAATTAGACTGCCTAGGTTTCAATTCCCATTTTCTCTACTCATCGAACAAAGAAAATGAATGCAATCTGTTTCACAGTGTTGTTGTGAGGATTAGATGAATTAATATATGTAAAGTACCACTGACAGTTTTTGGCACAAATAAAAATATTTGTGTTCATTAAATAAAAATAATAATTAAAATAAACACATGTGGTTTGAATACCACATTTTGAGATTTGTCTTTCTTGCTTTGTCATGGTTTAGAAAACCTTCCTAGACTGCCCTTTAGTTCACAAAACCCAATTCATTCTTTCCTTTTACATAAAATGATGACATTAGGCAAATTAAGAAGTAAAACGCTTGCTTTCATTGCTTTCAACCTAGCCTTCTATATGCCTTTTCTCATTTACTCTATAGCTCAGCACCCTCCTACATTCTCCTGATAAAGCCTACTCTTATAAAATTATCCAATGGTTTTATGCCACAATAAAAATTCAAATTAAAGTGTTGCTTTTCTCAAAGATTCCTTCCTTCCTTTCTTCCTTCTTTCCTTCCTTTCTTCCTTCTTTTCTTCCTTTCTTCCTTTCTCTCTCTCTCTCTCTCTCTCTCTCTCTCTCTCTCGCCCTCTTTCTTTCTTTTTTTCTTTCTTTCTTTCTTTCTTTCTTTCTTTCTTTCTTTCTTTCTTTCTTTCTTTCTTTCTTTCTTTCTTTCTTTCTTTCTTTCTTTCTTTCTTTCTTTCTTTCTTTCTTTCTTTCTTTCTTTTGCCATTTTTGGTCATAGCATAGACCAAAGGGCTTTGTTTTCTATTAAAGAGATTCCAAGTGTTACTAACTCATGGAAGATGATGATGAGGTGGAGAATTTGGGGGTTCTTTAAAATGTCCATAAACATATAGGCATTGGCACATCTTACCTATTGCTTAAGGCCTCAGTTGGTGCTTTGGACCAAAAACTTCTTCCTGTTTTCTGAAATCTTATTGAAATTGAGAAAGTCACTTCGTATCAATATACTCTTCTACCTAGAACATCTCTATCCCCAAAAAATATAGTTTGCACTGTGTTTGCAACATTAAATTTTCTAGTAATTACATTTAAAAAATCAAAGGGTAACATGAAATTAATTTTAATAACGTATTTTATTTAAACCGATATATCTAAAATATTTTTGAAACACTAATCAGAATGCAAATTATTAATGGAATATTTTACATTCTTTCTTCATACTAAGTTTTTAAAATCAGGTGTGTATTTTACACCTAAGGTATCTCTTACTGTAGACTAGACATAATCCAAGTACTCAAGAACCACATATGGTTCACGAACAACATGTGTCTAAAAGCAGAAAGCACAGTATTTAAGTCTAAATCCATTATTCAAAGACCTGAAATTTTAAATATATAAGCATATCTTTTTAGTAACAAAATGGCTATTAAAAAGACATTCTCCCAACTCCCACTTTCATTATTCCAAACTTAACTTTATAAAATAGATGAGACCCCTACATATACTGCCTACAAGACACTCACTTCAGATTAAAAGTCACACATAGACTAAAAGGAAGGGGATGAAAAAAGATATTGCCTTGAAGGACCTAGAGGGCATTGCGCTGAATGAAATGTGTTGGATAGAGAAAGACAAATAGCACATGATTTCACGTACATGTGAAATCTAAAGAACAAAATAAGAAACAACAATAAAAGTGGAAATAAACTCATAGATACAGAGAATATTTTGAGGGCTACTAGATGGGATGAGGGTTGGGAGAACTTCAAAAAAAGGTAAAGGGATTAAGAGGTATGAATGGATAGTTGCAGAATAGACATGGAGCTATAGAGTGTAGCATGGAGAAGATGGTTAATAACGTAATAAATATATAAGAGGGAAGAGGGGTACTAGATTTAGTAGAGTGATAGCTTTGTGAGTTATGTGAATCTCTGATAACTATGCTGTACAACTGAAAATGATATATTATTGTGTGCCAACTGCAATTGCAAAAAAAAAACCACTCATTGAATTGCATAATATAAACAAAAAATAGATGAGATTCTAAAAATAGATTCCAACTCAAACCTTGTTTTCTTTTTTAATAGTCTGCTTTTTAATTTAGTTTACTAAAATCAAAATGTCTTTTCTTTTTCTCCAAAAAATGGAGAAATAAAGACTCTGAGGCTATTGAAGAATTTGCAGAATCTGGATTTAATTCTGATTAAGAAGAGATGGTATGTGTGGGAGAGTCCCACGGAGGAGACTTGATTTAAAATTAGAGAAATATTTTTACTCAAGCATAACTCACTAATTACATATAGCATAATTCCTAGGTCCTTGTCCCCAAGACTGGCTGTGGCACGAAGAACACTGTTACTTATTTTCTTCCAACTCATTTAATTGGGAAAAAAGCCAGAAGAACTGCCTGTCTTTGGATGCTCAGATGTTGAAAATTAATAGCACAGATGACCTGGTGAGTTTTTATGGATGTGTGTTGGGCTGGAGTATTGGCTTAGAAAGAAATAAATCAGGTTTAGGCCCTCTGTGGAGAAACAGTTTCTTGAGTTAGAATACCTGTTTCCTAGCCTAGCCTAGTTACTAATTACATGAATGACCTTAATAGAAAGGTTACGAAGTATCCCTAGGCTTTAGTAAATATTTCTGTGAAAACATTGAGGGGGTGGAAAGATCTCTTTTGATTCTTTAGTTTTACGAATCTAATCTAAAATGACTACGTTGACTCCACCATCAACTCAGAAGTGTCACTCCCCACAGGAGTTCATCAAGCAAGTAAGTGCCCATTCCAGTTTCCCGTTCTGGACCGGGCTGTCCCTGAGGAAACCCAGCCACTCATGGCTCTGGGAGGACGGTTCATCTTTGATGCCCCGTGTGTAAGTTTCTTATTTTTTCTGATGCCCCCATTTATAAGTGTTCTGTACGTAGCCGAACTTACTAGTGAAGTTACTGCAGCATTCCAGACAATGTCCTCTTCTTACCAGAGAGAAGTTTGGGGAAATCTGTGACAATCTCCTTCCCCAACCCTCTCACTGAGGAACTAGCTCTTCTCTGAGTTTTTCTTCCCACTGTCACTGCAGATTTGAAGCTTTAAGCACGGAATGTCAGTAAATCTACTTTTATTTTTTTCCTTCCCACTCCCAGGTTTAGACTCCAGGGAGCTGTTTCCCAGAGGTATCCTTCAGGCACCTGTGCATATTTACAGAGGGGCGTTGTTTTTGCTGACAACTGCATTTTGAATGCATTCAGTATATGCCAGAAGAAGGCAACTCTACTGAGAGCACAGTGAATTTGAAAGCTCTGGAACAAAAGGAGAAGCCGATCTTTGAATTCTCTTCTGGAATTTAAGCTATTTTTCTTCACTTAGGTGCAAACTGTGAGAGCCCTGAGAACTGATATTATCTGACTATAGAACATCTTAGCAGAAAGTGGGGCTCCCACTGTCCAACACCTTTATATCAAAAGTTTTTATTTTATCTCTGTCTGTATTTTTTCACCTAGCTTGTCCTAAGCCTTCTTGCCAGCCCTTGGTCCTCCTTCCCTTTTTCATTTTAAAGGTTTGCTCCTCTCCAAGCCTTGGAACCCTCTCTACCTCAGTGCCATCTTCTCTTCACCCTCTTAAAACTGCGTAGAAGATAGAACAGGCAGAACTTGCCCAACTGCAAGCAGAGGGCGAAAAAGGGGAAGCACGCATGGAAAACAGAGCAAATGAAGAAACGGAAAAGGGAAAGGTCAGACAGGATTCAAGACACTTAATGTGTCTCAATGTTAAAAGCTACCACTGTTGGTCTTTGAAATTGTGGTCTCTCTCCAGACTCCACCACTACTTGCACACACACACACACACACACACACACACACACACCTCGTATCTTCACATTTTCAGGGCAACTGAGATGTCTCAAGAAGTAAACTAGTCTACAATTAAGTATAGTTCCTGAATGAGTTATTTCTTAATTTTTTTTGCTGCCAAAAGACAGCTTAGTACCTTTAATTCTTCGAAACAATATTTGGTAGATTCATGGGCAGGATAGTCCAGAGGGAAAAATAGTTGATTTTTTTTTTTTTGTCTCTAAAGTACATACCCTTTATAAATTACCTCTTGTTAATTTTGTTTTACTATGCTATAATGCAGAAACATACAGGACCAAAAAATAATGACACTCAATTCTAAAACAAACTGAGCCAGAAAAAGAAATATTGCTGAGTAGAAACAGTTAGAATTAGAAACATTTTTTTCTATTTTCTACCTCCCTTCATACATTATTCTACTTTAAAGGAAATCTTTTCATTTTGTTGCACATAATCTAGTACCAATATTATTTTTTAAAAAGCCATATAATTCCTAGAAAGACAAGAGATATTTTATTTTATTAACATCTTTATTGAGGTGTAATCAACATAACAAACTGAACATATTTAGAGTGAACAATCAATAAGTTTTCACATATGTAAACATATTTCATTGAAATCATTGCCAAAATCAGGATAGTGAACATATCCCCTGAACACATTCCCTAAAGTTTCCTTAAAAAAAAAAAACTAAAAATAGATATGTCATACAACCCAGAAATTCCACCTCTGGGTATTTAGCCAAAGAAAATGAAAACACTAAGTTGAAAAGATACATGCACCCTTATGTTCATGACAGCATTATTTACAATAGCCAAGATATGGAAGCAACCTAGATGTCTATCAACAGACAAATAGATAAAAAAGATATGGGGCATGTGTGTACATGTGTGTATATATATATATATATACATATATATATATATATATATACAATATAAACATATATAAAAGGATATTACACAGCAAAAAAAATATTGCCATGTGACAACATATAGATGAATCTAAAGGGTATTATACTAAGTGAAATAAGTGAAGTAGAGAAAGACAAATACTATATGATTTCACTGATATGTGAAATCTAAAAACAAAATGAGACAAACAAAACAAAAACAGACTCACAGAAACAGAGAACAAAGGGATGGTTGCGAAAAGGAAGAGGATAGGGGGGTAGATGAAAAAAGGAAGAGGAATATAGTTGATAATATTGTGGATAAGTCTACACAGTGATAGATGATTACTAGAATTAGTGGGGTGATCACATCGTAAGGTACAAAAATGTCAATTCACTGTATTGTATACCTGAAACTACATAACCAATATAAGATTCTGTACCAACTATACTTACATAAAAAAATTAATTAATTAAAGGGAAAAAGAAAAAAAATGATTTAGCAAAATCAGGCAGGAGTAATGAGGTGATAGTGCCATCTGCTGCTTTGTATTAGGAATTTCAAGGCAAGTTAGAGGAAGTTAATCTGTTTTACTCATGAGTAAAACTGAAGAATTTCTGCAGCCTAAACCTGACTCATAGTAAAAATGTGACCGGGAGTGGCATAGTGATATTTCAGTCAACCATGAACAATGTAAACCATCATGGTCCCATAAGATTATAAAGAGCCAAAAAACTCCTATCACCTAGACATCATAGCTGTTGTAATGTAGCGCAATGCATTACTCATGTGTCTCTGGCAATGCTGTTGTAAATAAACCTACTGTGCTGCTAGCTGTATAAAAGCACATACAATTATGTATAGTACTTAATATTTGATAATGATAATAAATAACTTTGTTATTGGTTTATGTATTTACTATACATTTTTTTCATTATTTTAGAGTGTATCTTTCCACTTATAACAAATTTTTGCTATAAAACAGTAGGCCGTGTTACACCTGCAGCAGACTCATACATTTGTATTTACCTCGTCTTCACTGAAGGCAGGCTATTGCTGTAACTGAAGAAAACACTGAGAAGACAGTGATGAAGGTCTGGAAATATTCCAACCTCTATGACTGCATCAAAATCCTTGGTTTGACTTGGGGCGACATCATTAAGGAGTTTATAAATGGCATCTGGAGAAAGATACTCCTCCACGACTTCAAAAAATTTGCTACCAAAGATGAGGAAGTTGCCGTAATCAACAAAGCATAATTGAAATGGCAAATGACTTGAACCTGGGTGTGGATGAGGATGACATTGAGGAGCTCTTAGAGGTGGTTCCTGAGGAATTGTCTAATGAGGACTTGTTGAAACTAGAGCAGGAAGGCATAGCTGAAGAGGCAAAAGATAAGGAAACTAACTACAGGAGAAGAACCCTCCCAAAAATCCACAGTGAAGGTTTTAGCAGAAGCTTTTGAAGACCTCAATAAGCACCCTAAAAAGTTTGAAAACAAGAATCTCAACACCAAAAGGTTTTCATTACTAGAGAGAAATGTTCTTGGTACGTTATCTGTTATAAGAAAATCTATGAAGAAAAAAAGAAACAATCCAAGAAAACCACCAAGAACATATTTCTGAAAAGTGACAG
Source organism: Macroglossus sobrinus (assembly GCA_004027375.1). NCBI lineage: Eukaryota > Metazoa > Chordata > Mammalia > Chiroptera > Pteropodidae > Macroglossus > Macroglossus sobrinus. The sequence goes on from PVKZ01002093.1 coordinate 96,367, forward strand.
ACACCTCCTCATGAAGAGCTCTATGCAGTTCCTTCAGAAGGTGTTCCAGAAGAAGGCACTGTTACCAGAGGAGATGAAAGCACTGTGCATATTATTACCCTTGAAAACTTTCTAGTTGGACAAAATATGGAGGTAAAAGACAGTGAGATTGATCATCTTGACCCTGCGTGGGCCTAGGTTAATCTGTATGTACAGAGGACATAACATTTTTTGATTAATTCATATTGACTTAGCTCAGATCATATACCATAGCAAACTTATTTTCATTTTTCAGTTATTCTGTAACTCTTATTCACCATCCAAGGGTCTCAACAGAGATTTATATCCATCATTATTTTACTGGTGAGAAAACAAGCAGAGAAAATTAAACAATACATCTAAAATCACTCAGTCAATCAGTGACAGAATCAGGAGCAACAAGGCAATGTGATGCATTTATTAGACAGAATATAGACTTTGAATTTAGGTATTTTGCCAAAAACTTGAAGATTTTTTTCCCCTATGCAATTCAATTGTTGTATCTTGGGTTGTTTCTTGTCTTAAAAAGAAATCAATGAAATATATCAGATGAATACCTTCCAAATATTTTCAATAGCATTTCTTCTAAAAGAAATTATATATAAAATTCCCACATGTAAAACAAGCAAAATCAGAGATGCTCTGCTTGTATCAGTACGGGGGCCATCTAGGGACTTTCCTATTTGGCCTGTACTGCATCACCTTTTGCTATATTTTTCTTCCTATTACAGATGATGCTGAGTTTAAGGGCACAGGGAAAAAATATATATAGTCAACAATATTCAACCAAAACTTGGGTGGCCAAATCAGTAACAAAAGCAAACACAAAGGAAGAAGAAGAGCCACTGTGGGTGGGAAAAGAAAAAATGCCACATGTAATAACTTAAAGCAAACAAACAAATTCACGTACAAAAAATAACTCCCACTTAAAAACACCCACATTCTTTTCTTTTCTCCATTCTCCAAAGGCAATTTAAAGACAATTTGATTATGATTTTGGACTAGAACTTGGAATTATCTATAATTTATTTCTTGGTTTATAAAAAGTATAATTGTTTGTTTGTTTGTTTGTTTCTCCCATTAGACAGAACAATGGAGGCACTGTACTTGACATCAAACACAGAATACCAGCAGAAATAGAAAGCTTGTTCTTCTGGAGTTTATAAACTGAATCAGATAATAGAACTGGGTAATTTTAGGCTATAATATATAAAGGTGCTTACATATACTTTGTACATGTATTATTACTTTTAAAATATTTTCATTTACTTTTACACATTTATTTATACATCAACCCAACATATATTTATTGATATATGAGTCAGTTAATCAGAAGCTAGTCTAAGTTCCTGGGATGGATTAGTAATAAGACAAGCAAGATTCTTAACTCATGAAGCTTACAAACATGTGGACAGGTGAGTCTAATCATAAACAGATGAGATATATTCAAATAGTATAAGGTGCTTTGAAGAAAACAAGAAAAGTTGTATGATGTGATTAAGAGTAATAGGCAGTCACCCTGGTTATATTCGCTTCATATTGAAGAATCAGGAAAGACCTCCTGGAGAAGATGATATTTAAACTCAGAACTGATAATCAAGAAAAATCCCGCCATGCCAAGTTCTCAAGGCAAAGCATTTCTGCCAAAGCATAAGTTCAAGGGCCCTGAGAAAAGAACAAATTGATGTATTCCTGTGATAAAAAAATACCAGTGTTTTAAGACAGTTAAAGGGAGTTGATTACAAGAATATTAGGAAAATACTCAAGCATTAAATTATTTAGATTCTCATAGAGCAGAGAAGATATCTGAAGGAATGTTCAGCAGGCATTAAAGGGATGGTAAATTTAAAGAACTAAAACATAAATAAAATTTACAAAAAGTCAGTCTGTTTTTTATTATCACCACATGTCAGCAATACTACACATGTCAGTGATAAAATATTTTCTGAAAATATCTTTTGTTAGCTAAAGTTTTAAACAATTATTGTGGTTACTGTTAAGTTTTAAAACTATTTACTTATCTATATAGTTAATTCTTATTACCCATGGTAGTTTGTTCTATGAAGTCACAGAGAACATCAAATAGATATTGCTTTTAAGGGAAATGTAAGGTTAGATTCCTGTGAGCATCTGGTCACAACAGACTTGCTTTAAATTGTTTCCATTTAAAGATATCTTAGTTGATATATGTTGTGATTCATTAACACTGAACTCATGGCCAACAGTACTGTAATTCATGCCCAAATTAAAGTTACTAAAACTTTTCTGGCAGGCTGGGTCAGAGCTTTGGTGGGAGGAGAAAGTCACTTATTTACTCTCCATTGTACTCTCTTCTATTCTGATACGTGTTACTGAGAACTGCATAACCCTTGGCATGTCACAACTCTGTCCAAACTTCTGCACTAAGAGACCTGTTGACAAACTCTAGCAAGGCATTTGGTAGTTTAAGGTCATGCCCCTGAGATGGTCCCAGTCCCTCTTAAATGCTTGCCTGAGAAACCTTAAGGCTTTCAGGACAATGTACTATTTGTTCTACTTAAAACTTGGTGATGAGGGATAGGCTCCTGAATCCCCTCTTAGAGCAGTTACTTTAGAAAACTTGCAATTATAAATCTTTTCTCTACCCTTTAAAATGTAAATTTAGCACCCAAAATTCTGTCTTCAAGGGCCTAAGAGCCATCTTTTTGAATGCAAACATTCAGGAAGTCGTAGAGATAACTAGGTCTCACAGTACCTGTGGGAGGATAAAGGTGTGTAACTAAAGTGGCAGCACCACCCAGCTTCAACCAGCACCATTGCCTCCTGTCATAAAAATTAGAAGTTTGTATCTCTTCTGGATAAGAATCGCACACAGATGATGTGTTATTAAATTGTACATTTGAAACCTATATAATTTGATTAACCAATGTCACCTTAATAAATTTAATAAAAATAATAATAATAAAAAAGGCATAAAAGAAGTCTTTAGTCTTTTGTTTTGGGGACGTTGAATTCAGTTTACGCTTAGTCTTCTCTATTGTAATAGCATTACTGAAGGAACTCTATCTTCATTGTTTAAATGTCAGATATTGCCTTCATTTTGCTTGCTTCAAAATCTTGTAATTAAGTTGGCTACCTCTCTAGTTTTTAGCTAGGGTAAGTCTTTTCCATATCTCCTTGATTCGGACATTATTATGGCGATTGAATGAGAAAAAAAATCAAACATTTAGCATAACATTTCAGTCCCAGAATTCTCTGTAAGCTGTTACTTATAAGTGTACTTACACTAAAATGGTAAAGAAAGCAATGTTGCAAAATGGAAAATATCATGAGTTTTATAGCAAGAGCAGATTTTGGTTTGATTTCTTGCTTTGATATTTTTATTAGCTTCTTAAAACTGAGCGAGGAACTAAAATTTCTATGTCTTACCTTCTTCATTTAAAATTAGAAAAATAATACCTACCACAAAAAAACTTGTTGGAAAATTAAGATTGAATGAGAAAACATGTGCTATGGGTAGTACCTGGCTTATAGTAATTTTTCAATAAATAATTACTACTTTGTATTGTTAATCCCTGACAAATCCCAAAGAAATTCATTTCCTTTCTGTGTTGTTACAACAATGTACCTCTTTATGGCATCTTTCATATATCTATGTGTAGGTTTCCTCTATGAAACAATGTTTCTTCACAGGCATCATTTACCCATGTGTCCCCAGCTCCTGCCAATTGAAAAGATGGGCATTCTACAAATGTTTAGTGAATGAGCGAGAGCATGAATAAATGAATAAACATATAGTTATAACAAAGTAATAGTTTATATAGGCCAAGTCAATTAATGATGTCAAAATCAGTTGTAAGATAATGAAAGCAGATTAAGACATTAATCTTTTCATGTTTCTTATATTTGGTCTGAATGAACTATCTATTTTGCTGCCTTATAATTTTCTTAAGAGTCATCAGTCTCAGAAACAGGATCTAAATGTACAAATGGGCACTTTACACAGCAGAGTTTTCATTTCCTGCTTTTGGATAACTGGTTGGACTACTTACTCTCAACTAATTAAAGCTCAGTAAATGCACTTCCCTGATGACTTGAGTCATAGATCCTCTTTTGTCCACAGGCAGATGTCTTAGAAGAGAGGAAAGAGCTCTCAAATGCTCTGCCAATTCAGGAACTCCACAGAACAATGAAATATTTTTCTGAGCCAGAAAATTTGGATGAAGATGGATATACTCAGTTGGACTTTAGCTCTCAAAATATTGCCAGAAGACCTGTGTTCTCAGAGAAAGGTATTTCTTCTTTCTGTTTTCAAAATTTTTATTCTTAGCATCTAAAATACTCAAGTGAAGAAAATTTGAGAAACTTGAGATTTGTAGGGATTTAATTAATATATTTAAAGTTTTTCAGAAGTCATTGAATGATTCGAATGTGCAATAACACTTTTTCATGGCAGTCAATAACTAATTAACAGTATTTAAATTAGTTATGATGATGACAGTAAATATTCATAATGTCTCTGTTCTATAGAAATAGACATTTTATCAGAGAGTAGTTGGTAGTAAGTATGATGGATCATAGAGGTGAAAGAATTTCAGTAGAAGCGACTTGTTGCTTATTTGATAGAAAGGAGTAAATTGTAGAGTGGAGGTTAAGAAAAAATTTTAAAGTGTGTATTAACAATATCAGGATACTGAAGACAAGAAAGGAGAGAATAAAAAGATGAAAATATGTGAGGGGAAAAAAAACTTGTGATTTTGTGGTAAAGGACAAAGAAAAGTTGAAAGTCATAGGATTTAGAATCCTGAATCTGACTTGTATGTGTGTGTGTGGCGGGGGTGGTGGGGGGTGGATAAGAGCTTGATGTGGATTTTCTTTCTTTCTTTCTTTTTTTTTTTTTTTTTTTAGCAAAATGGAGTTCTTCGTATACCAGTGAAGAAAAACATATGTGTTAGATAAAAAGATTCTATTAGTAGGACATGAGTCTTAAACAAAATGTAAAAGGAGTGAAATATAGAGGAGGGCATTAAAAGATCTCTCTTTCTAGAATGAACCATTTAGTTTCCTCTATAATTCTCTTATCTGACAACTATCTGAAATGCTCTCACTGCTTATTCTCAGTCAAAGGCAAAACTATGTTCTTGGTGTGGTGATGTTAACACAAAATGAATTCTCTGTTATCTAGAGAGAGAGTATTCACAGGTTTTGACACCAGAATTTGCGCTCTTCTGCTTTCTGGTAATTTACTTTGCACAATTGTTTTCCTCTCGCCACTTATGCAATTCTTTTCTTGAGCAACTGGTTGGAGAAGAGTGGAAAAACTAGATGATGCAAGAGGTAAGGAGGCGTGTGTCTGTTTATGCATATGCGTAGACAAATACTGAGTTACCTATATGCTAGTAGTCTCTAAACTGGGTGCTTTCACATGTGTTAGATCATTTAATCCCTACAACAATCCTTTGAAATATTATTACTCCAATTTTTCACAAAGAGAAATGAAATGACAGAAGTAATTTTCCCAAGATTGTGTAATAAATCTGTAAAAAGGGAAGACTACCTTTAGTCATCGGTGTTATTTTCCCTATCTTAAGCTGTCTCTTCTAAGAATGAGTGGGATTTCAGGAATTCTGTTAGTGTAAGACCTATAGCCATCAATGTGGAACTGAAATCAGGAGTTCATGGTTACCAAGGCACTATATTCAAATTACAGTTCCAGAACCTGAAGTATGCTGAAGGTGGGAGAAAAATCAGACTAAGCCTAGATAACCAGATTATCTGGAAAACAGTGATTCGTGGTTAAATTTAGAATTTGCCAAATTTTGATGAATCGTATAACTGGAATGATCTTTGGTCCATTATCCTATTTCTTCATTCAATTTCTGCTCCCTCTGACTCTTCAGGAACTTGCAGGGCACCTCCTCACTGGCGTTGCATTGCTGTGATTCTGGGGATCTTATGCTTGGTAATGCTGGTGATAGTTGTGGTCCTGTGTACCACAGGTGAGTATTGCTGAGGAGAATTTTTAACATCAGACATTTAATGAACATTTATAACATGCCAGACACCCTTTTAACAGCTTGACATTAATAATCATATTAATCTCTATATTACCCCTTTTGAATTGGTGCTATTGATTCTCATTTTATTGATAAGAGAAATGAGAGACTGGAAGTTATTTTACTTTTCTAGGGTCATAGTTAGTGGTAGAATTACAATTAGGAATTTAGGAAATCTGTCTAAAATACTCATGCCCTTAACTACATTGCTCTACTACCTTTCTTGAATGGCTGGTTTCAGAGCTGTGGAATTCCCAGGATAAATTAATAAAAGGAAACCAGAGAAGGTAAAGAAGGAAGTAGTATGGTGCTATCTCCCTAACAAAATAAATTCCCTAAAGAGATTATATGCTATTTTTATGAGTCTCATGATTTAAGAAAATTATTTTATACCTTCTCTTTAAACTCCTTTGGACAATACCGGGAATTACTTAAAGCATTACTAAATCCTAAGTAGATATTTTGTAAAAGGTGAATAAATATCCTTAGATTGTATATCTCATGCAATCTATTGCTAATAAAGTATAATTGTGCCTTCAGAGAGTCTTTATTATATTTCTTAATTATTTAAATGTTTATTGAGTACAGTTTATGTTATAGGTACTGGACAGAGTCTCGAGGAGCTCTCATTTTTAAAATACAGAAGAAAGATAGCAAATTTGTTATTATTTCAAATCTACCATGGCTCCATTTAACTCTATTCTATTTGCCACTTGCTTTCTCCTTAATACTCTTCCTTCTTCTTTACCTGCTTCATTTTGCTCTTTTTTTACTACACATCCTTCATGGAAATTATTCCTTTCTATCTATTTAATCTATCATCTATTCTAGTCTATTCTATTTTATTCTATACATCTATTCTAGTCTATCTATCCTATATTTATCTTTACTTCTCATCAACAAAGAATTATCTACTTATCATTAACCAAGAATGTACCTCTTTATATCACTACAGAAATATGGGTTTTGAGATTTTAATTTTAAACATAGTAGAAAGAATTTTTTTTTTTACTATTGTTGTTGTTGTATACAAAGGTATTTGGAGATTTAATTCAGGAAGCAACCCACTGAAGAACAACAATTTTTCATCAAGAAATAAAGAGAACCACAGTCAACCCACACAATCATCCTTAGAAGCGGGTGTGGCTCCTACTAAGGCTCTTACAACCACAGGCAAGGGCAGAGTTAAATGATTAATTGATCCTGGATTCAGGAGGGATAATTATTAGTGTTATGGCGTGGAGCCATATGGGGTGAAGAGAGCACTTTTACACAATTGTGCTTTCAAGAAAAACACACATCAGTATTAACTCAATCTAATACGTTCCTGTCATATATACAATAAAGCAATATCACAATTTTCCTATGCACTTGGCTGAGCAGTTCTAAGTTAATTTTTTTTTCTACTTAGTTGCTCTCTCTGGTTATGTGTTTAAGCCTTCAGGAGTCTATCTAATTTGAAATGTGTTCTCTGCCTTTAGAGAACTTATATTTTAAAATGATATTATAAGAATAAGAAATAGCACATCAGAAAGGAAGAAAAGAAAAGAAAAAAGAAAGAAGAAAAATTATTGATAAAAATTAAAAGGCTAAATTAAACACACACATAAGAGGTAGACCTAATCAGTGTGTTCCTATTCTTTCAAAATCATCTCTTATACTTTTAGCATTTGGAAAACTGTATTCTGAAATAGGTCTCATACCTGTAAAATAAGTTAATGTGAAATTACTGTATATCTCAATAATTGACTTTGAGTAGACTTAATTTTAAGAGTTGTCATGAAGAAAGGGAGTTCAGAGATGATTTTGAAAGAATAGAAGACAAATGAACAAGGAAAGAAAGATTGACTGTTTAAAACACTTTTATAGTTACTTCTTTTTAAAATTTTAAATGAATAGGGCATTTTAATGTGGTCTCCTTTGTAAAACCATGTTCCTATAGTTTGAATTGAAAATAATATATATTAATAATAATTCATTGATTATTTATAAATTATGCTTGCATTGAAAGAATAAAATAATATGATATGACCCTTATTATATTTATCTTTTGTTTGCAGGAGTTCTTTCCAGTTCTTGTCCCCCTAACTGGATTATACATGAGAATAGCTGTTACCTATTTAGCACATCAGTAGATGCCTGGGAGAGTAGTAAAAGACAATGCTCTCAACTGGGCTCTAATCTTCTGAAGATAGATAGTTCAAAAGAATTGGTAAGTATAGATTTCAGCCATAACTATCTGTGGTATATATTGAGCAGAAAAATATAGAGTCCAGGTAATGATAATTTTCCCTAAGAGAAAGTTATTTTTATTATCACCCAAAATTTTAATAATATCATTTATTAAACAAGTAAAGTGTATAATATATCCTTTTTAATTAATTAATTTAAAAAATAAAAACTTTTTTTTTTTTAAAAATTCTTTCAAACACACTGCAAGTTTGCAGGACTAATAATCAGGCCACTACTCATTTTTGTGGGTTTAGATTTCGATTTTTACACTTGGTGGAGTTGAACAGAAAATTCTCCTCATTATCATAATTGTCAAGAAAAATAGCAGCAATGATATATTTATTTATAAATCATTTACTCCTTGCAAGATACTGAGACAGGCAATGAGGTTTAAAAAATAAATTTGCTATTGCTATGCTCATATAATTTGTTTTTAAAAAAGAAACACCCTAACATCTGGTAAAAGTTAAATATTTAGTATAGATAATAAATGTGATAGGAATTAAGAGAGAGATAAAAAGTTTTACAGAAAAAGTGGAATTTACAAATAAAGGCTAGAACTCAGATGGTCTATGAGAAAGGAATAATAGTCAAGAAACAGTAACACTATAAATATAAACTTCTACACTCACTTTCACTATTCCATTTTTTTGGTTCTGTCTTATCTTACCCAACAGTATTAGTTCATATGAAAATTAAAGATGTATGGCAAAAAAAAGGGCAGGGGGGCTGAAAGTCTGTCTGGCTTTTAGACCTTCTATAACTACCTCTATATTGTGATATATATCATTATTAATCCCCAGATTAGTTCTTCATAAAACATGCAACCAGACAAAATTATTTTCAACTCTCAGAAGCATTTCTTGACAAAGGTCATATAAAATTATATTTTTAATTTGAGGAAAAAATACTGACAACCATCCATGAAAATCACCAAGGGGACCTGTTCTTGGATTTTGTGAGATAGGTTGAATGAAGGTAGTACAATTTAGAACTATGATGTATTCTGTAGAAAAAATTAAATAATAATGACACTGAAAGTGAAATATGCCTTTTGAGACACTCAATGGCATTCAAGAATTGTCACTGCTCTCTAGGTTGGTGCTAGTGAATGCATGTATTCTTCACCAAGGTGATTCAATCTGTTGTCCCTTTCTCAATAACTATAAGAGTCTCTCTCTGTCTTGTCTCTGTCTTTGACTCTCTAGCTCTGTTTTGTCTAACACTACCTCCCTCTTTCCTTGATATGTATTTGTATTTATGTTCTCCTACAGGATTTTATAAGAAAGCAAGCGTCTTCCCAACCTGATAATTCATTTTGGATAGGTCTCTCTCGCCATAAGACTGAGGGACCATGGCTCTGGGAAGATGGCTCAATGTTCTCTTCTAACTTGTAAGTATCTGGAGAGACAAAAGCTCATACTCTTCCTAAGAAAGGGCAGAGCATGTCATGCAGGTGAGAATGTGATTCGCAATGTCTTATACTACTGTGCATTTGTTTCTCCTATATTTTTCTCCTATTTTTCATTCATGATGATTTGTTTTTTTATATGTCTGATTATTTTTGATAGTGTGCTTAACATTATATATTAAATGTTCATAGAATTAATTTGAAGTTTATAGAGTGGCTTTTCATTTGCTTTTGGCAGGAATCATTGGGTGTGACCAAGACAAACTACTGAGTAGGATCACATTTTGATTTTATCCCTGAGGCCTGGGTCAACGTTGTTTCATGTCCTTAGCCTAGTCATTTCTACAGAAGAATCTCTCAATCCTCCAAGCTTAGGGCCAAAAAAGAGAAAATAGGCAAGATGAGGAGTATCAGAACATAACTTTTACACTGAGGCTCAGTGATGTCCTGTGGACTTGACTAATTAACATTGTTCCTTCAGGAGACTGAATAGCAAGTAAAAAAAAGCTATGCTTCTACTTAACCATGGTAATTATTATAATTGTTTATCATTGTATTCTAATATAATTCTACCTTCAGAATGCATCAAAATATATAGGATTGTATGCCCTGCCTTTAAATGGCCTTGATAGCTATGATTCGTCATTTAGTTCTAGATTCCTTTTCAGAAATAACTCTTCTACTTGTTCTACATACTAAATATACCCAATAATAGTTTCGCTAAACTGTTGTTTTATTTGATAAATATATTTCTAGGTAAAAGGTTGAGAGATAAGTAAAGAACTGTCTATAGAATATTATTTTTTTTTTGCCAGAAGCTTTATTATGCAACTATAGTATTTCTTAAAAAAAAAAAAGGAGTCATTTTTATGTCTTAATAATGAAGGCTATTCTGTTAACATTTGAGAACTAATACAATCTAAATTCAAGTTTCTTTTTTCAATAATACAGACACTTCAGAAACTTGTTTCACTGATAGCCTCAACAATTTGCTTAACATTGTGTAAGTAGTAGACAGCATTCATTATATTTATTCCAATTACCTTATTGTATTTTATTTTAACAGGTTTCAAATCAGAAGCACAGTTTCCCAGGATAACTCATCTCACAATTGTGTTTGGATTCACATGTCAATAATTTATGACCAACTTTGTAGTGTGCCCTCATACAGTATTTGTGAGAAGCAGTTATCAATATAACCATGTATTGGCATGGAGAAACAGAGAGAAGTATATAAAATATTAAGGAGGGCAGAAAACCAAACAGAAAAGAGAAATATTTGAGTTCAAATTAAATGCTGAAATTTTAAGAGGACCTAGCCAACATTAATCTAAGCTGAGGAACAGAATGAAAAGACTAATTTCTGTATGTAACTCTATTGTTAAGCTAGTATTATATTCAAATTAACAGGCCTAGAAATGGAACCAGGGCAGTTGAACTTGAATTTTTATTCTACCATCGATTTGATATTTACCTAGATTTAGCTACAAATCCTTGGTGTTTCAAGGAGATTTTAATTTCTGGCTCTATCAGAGTCATTTTTTTGTTCTTAAAAAGCGTCACTGGAGGACACGTGGTATGTTTCCATGATTTGTTACTTTACTTGTAGCAGGGCATCAAACACAGGTGGAAGGCATAATATATTTCTGAAGAGCTAAAGGAAGAAATTAAAAATACGTATCTTCATTATAATCAGATCAGAGCTATTTTATTTTTTTTTCATCAGCATGGTCGTCATTATTGTCAAAAACATCATTAAAAAAAACAGCAATTCCATCCTTTTTTTTTTTTTTACAATGAAATAGCCCAGAGAATATGTCTGTCACAACTCTGACTAATAGAATTTTGTATAATGTGAAATTGTAGGGAAACTGCTGTTATAAGAAAACTTTCCTCTGTTTAAATACTAATCAATCAAAAAAGATCTGATAATAAATATTAAAATGTAACCAATTCTATTGACAGAGCTATTAACAAATGCAAAATATGTTTTATTATTTTTTTATGATTACTGTTGTGCAGTTTTCAGCAATTCCTCAGTTATTGCTGTAAAAGATATAATTGGAACATAACTATGTTTCCTCATATAATGATTTGTCTCTTTCTTATTTTCTTTTAAACTTTCCCACTAGTGCTATTTTTATTTCCAGCGGGGATTTCCATGTTATTGCAGAGGCATCTACTGCCTTCCCACATTTATTGATGTGATGAGAAACTATGTCAGGTTCACTGGATTTTTTTAACTTTAAAATGTTTAATTTTATGTTATGAAAATTTCACTTTAATAAAAAAAAGTTAATCAAACAAACTTTGTCCTCTAAATTTTGTGCCGAGTGTAATAAACACTATTACAATTTTCCCTCTCTCCAAAATGATTAATTTGGCACTGGAGGAGATCTAGTGTAGTAGATAATTTTGTGTTGAAGAATAAATTTGGAATCCTAAAATATAAAAGTCTAAAAAAAGAAGACAGAGATTTTTAGTGAATTTACTATTATTTTTTTAATATACAAACCTCTATTGTCACTATCTGAAAAGAAATGAGGAAAGAGGAAAGATAATTCAGGTTGAGAACTAAATTAAGATATAAGGTGGAATTTTAAAGAGATGCCATTACTTTAGTTTTGTTTTGGGTTTGATTGGTTCTTCCTGGGTCCCCAAAATGAATTAGATGAGTTGGAAGAATCATGATATTGAAGGAAAATAATTCTGGATTCTGAATGTCCAGCTGTACTTACCTAGAATGGATAGGCTAAGCAACAATACCTATGACTTAAAGATAAAAGCATAAATATGACAAAATTAATGGTGTAAAAGAAGATTGCTCTAGGTTATCTAAGGCACACTATACCTGACTTGTTAATATTTATTTATACCATAGCTTACATGGAAATATACATGACAATGAACAGAAAGTATCCACAATTTTCCAAGAGACGAGAAAGAGAAAATAGCTGCTAGCTGAACTTACGCCCAAAGGGTAAATTCAAGATGAGTAATGAGAAAACAATTACTTATACAAGGGCTACCATCTTCTCTTGCCTGAGCACTTGCAATAATTTTTAAAGTAGTCTCCCAGCATCCGTCTTTGTTCTTCTATAGTCCATTTTCAATCACAGAGAGAGTGATTCTGTAGAGCCAGAGGAGAGAAAGAGCAATTAGGGGGATCGTTTTATAAACTAAATAAATGTCTAACCAATACTATATAATTAAAATTAATAAAATAAAATTTAAAAAATTAAAACCAATCATATCAGTCCTCTACTGAAACAATTCTCAACTTCCCATATATCTCAGAGTTAAAAAAAATCAAAACAAAAAGGAAAAGACTTTTGTAATTGTCTATAAGACAATTAACTCTGGCCTGCTTTACTCCTTTGAGCTAATCTACTTTTCTCCTCTTCACTCATTCCATTTAAGACACTGGTTTCTCTGTGGCTTCTCAGCTATACCTGGCAGTCTTTCCCATCAGGGCTTTTGAGCTTCCTGTTCTTTTTACCTGAACAATTCTTATCCCAGATATCTGTGAGGCCTGCTCTTTCATCTCTTTCAAGTCTCTGCAGAAATATCACTTTCTTAATGAGACTGACTCTACCTTATTTAAAATCAGCAACCTTTCTTCCCATATATTCTTAATGTCCCATATCCTCCTCCTCCATTCCTCCATATATTTTAATTACTCTTATCATAGTCTAATAAACTACTATTTACCATATACTATTTACTATATATATGTTCAAAAAAATTTTTTTTATTGTTTAAAAAAACAAATATTTAAGGACAAGAAAGTAGTAAAACACTAATGTACATTGTTTGGCAAATTATCAAGGATCTACATGAATCACTGAAGTTTGGAAAATAGTTCTACTTGCTGTTTCATTAGAATCATAATTATCAGTACTTCCTAAATGTGTTTTTTCGGGCGCCAGCTATTGCAATTTCTAATATTCCTTCTTCCTGCTTCATTTTTATATGTGCTTCACTTACCTCTCTCTTCAAATTTTTTACTGCCTTTTTTTCCATAACATTTTCTAATACATGGATTCAATGCAAATGATCAAATATCTTGATTACCTACTTTTAATAAGGCATTATGCAAGAGAAAGTTCTCTTTAGATTTGTCTTATTTAGAATAAACTGATGAGCAATACACAGCTTGAGACTCATAATGAATCCACAATATATACTTCTTAACTAAATTGTCATAGGGGCTGGATGCCCTAACCCAAACATCTTCTATACTCCTTTATATTTAGGAGTATATATACTTGATTTGAGCCAAGCTCAAAATATAGAAAAGTATTGGTAGAGTAACATAATCCTATTGTATTGATTTGGGAATAATTTTTAAACATTCTCTAAAAGCGATCTTCTCACTTGCTTCTCAGTTTAAGAAATTAAGACACAAATTGTTACCTGGCTTCCTAAAGTCTCAGGTAGTAATAATTCTGTCTTTACATCTAGTAAAATGTGTAATTGTTTATGATCATGATGTACCAAATGTGCTATAAAATGTTAAATCAAGTCCATATACTGCAAGAAGAAAGGTCATTGAATTGATAACCAGAAAGCAGTTTTAAAGCTAATTCTGTTCCTTTAGAGCAATTTTTTCATCTAGTTGGGCTTCTATATACTTTTTCATAAAAATGAAACAAGTAAAATCAATTAGATAGTCTAAAAAGTTCTCTTTTGCGCTACAAATTCCATGCTTTATACTATGCCCTTGGAGAAAGGAAGAGGCTGGTCTTATAGTTTTTTCTGTTTCCACAAAGGCAGAGAGAGGTTAAATTTAATCTAAGTGACTGAGTGAGTGTATAATGAGTAAGAAACTAGATTTTATACATATATATATATATTGTATATATATTGTGTACACACACACACACACACACACACACACACATTCTTCTGACTGATTATTGTTTTGCAGAGGCTAAAGAAATCTTGGTGCAATCGTAAAGTTTTGCCTTCTTTCCCCACTTAAACAGGATGTACAAACAGATGAACAAAAGAGATCTGAGAGCACAACCCCTTCATAATTGTTCAGACTGAGACCGCCCAAATCGAAAACACATGCTATTTCCCCTTTGCCTGACCAATTTGGCATCCCGAGTACCAAGTTTACAGGAGAAGGGCTGGGCCTTTCCAGGCAGGAACTAGAGTCAGAGGTTTCCCTGTTACTTGCTGGGAGAGAAGATCATTAGGAATGCCTTTCAGTGCGTGGGATCCAGAACTGTCTCACAGTAGCCAGACAGCTTGGGGCAATCCAACCACAGCACATCCTCACCCCTGCAGAAATTCTGATGCAGGCCAAGTACAGCAGCACGAGGAAAATGCTGGATGCTGATGGGGACACCACCATGAGCCTGCATTCTCGAGCCTCTACTACAACCCAGCAGCCAGAGTCTGGGCACACAGGTACTCTGTCTCCCAGAGTCGAATTGGCCAGATCCTTGATAAATGCATGAGATGGGCTACTCTGTCCTACTAATGTACGAAATAGAGGAAGGACAGAAAAATGTTTTCGTGATTTACTATAATGTGTAATTGTTTACTTTCTACCATTTGCATGCCACTTATATGAACATCTAAAAAATTAAACTCAGTATGTACATAGATGTTTGTTTTTATAAGATTCTATCGCTGGCAGAGTGCTTTGCATTTGAAAGTGTAGGGCTTTTACCAAATAGTATAGCATATAAAGGTGAGATTGTATGTACAATTAAAAATATATCTCTTTCCCTTCCCGCCATCCCATTAAGTCCAGAGCTAATGATATTTTATTTACCATCTGTGACCTGATCTGAAAATTTAGATTTGTAAAGGCTGCCTTTTTGTTAGTTTCGAACTCTTGGCTTTAGAAAGAGGATTCCAAGCAGACACATCAATTCTCATTCTGTTATAATATTCTGCAGCTTGAAGTTGTGAGGCCTTGGGTGAGTCATGTCAACATCAGCAGTTTGGTTTTATCATCTGTGAAACGAGGGGGCATTAAAGCAAATGCTTTCTAAGGTCCCCTCAACTCTGAAATTCTGATTTGATTATCTAATTGGTAGTCTCTGGTACAATTACATTCCATCTTCTTCCCTTTTGTTCTATTGACTCCTAGAATATTACTGAGATGATTGAATTAAATTATGAAAATATTTGATATCAGCTACATTTAACTTCCATTTTATGCTTTATTTCCAGTAATTCACCTTGTGACATAGTAATAAAAAATATATATATTTTTTAGTCTATAGAGGAGAGAATTTACATACATAAATTGTTATCTGGGCAACTCAGCCAATCTAAGGCAAAAATGTGACTTGTGTTCTAGTGAAATTATCTTACACTGTAATACAGACAGAACCAGGTATGCCACTTACTAACTGTGTGATATTGGATAAATTACTTAAATATCCTGGGGCCTCCATTTCTTCATTTATAAAATGCCAATGAAAACAAACATGTGTATAGTGATTATTATGTGCCTGGCATTTTTTTAAAATGCCTACAGCACCTGATCTTTGTAGGTGGTCTCCCATCCAAGTACTAAGCAGGCCCAACCCTGCTTAGCTTTCGAGATTAGATGGGACTGGGCGTGTTCAGGATGATATGGCCATAGACCAGTGCCTGGTATTTTTAAAAGCCCTTTATACATAGTGATTCATATTAACTTAAACTACTGTTAAATTGAAGTAACAAAACCTCTCATAAATAAGGGACTATGAATACTGAGGTTGATCAGCTATGTAAAGTCCTCGGTACATTTAGACACACCAGAAACCTAAGTTTCTTTCAGGATTCCATTTCTTGAGGATTCCTAAAGTGTTCTGTTAAACATTTTTGTGTTGGTGTGCATCAGAGATTTACTCAGAGCCTGGATCTTAATGTATTCTTTCTCTTTGACCAAATCCAGGTTTTCTTCACTTCTGTGAATCTGGACACATGTCTTTTTCCTTGTTCTCTTCCATTTCTTTTTATCAAATAACTTTTAGGCTTTCTTCTTTTTCTCTACTAAAGTTTCCGTTCACTTTCTATTTCTTAAACGAAGCTGAAACTCACTGAAGTGGCTTTTTTTTTTTTTCCTAAATTACCTTATAAACTGTGAGGGAATACTAGGGATTTTCAAACTCCTTGATGTGAAACAAAGTGACAACTTTGGGATATTGATTTCTGTAGCTACTACATACATGTAATGGATTAAGATATATTTTTCTCTAATAAATCCTGTGAAGAGTCTGTGGCTTTAAGTGGCTTCCAAAACTTCATTTTCCACCATTTCACAGCCAGAAACTCTCACAAGGATTACTGATCAGCATAATCTGGAACAGGGTGTACAAATAAGTTCTATTGAAGTTGGAGGGTGGAGAAGGAGGTGGAGTGGGATAAAACACTAACTAAAGCATCTGGCAACTTTTTTTTTAAGTAGTGGAAATTGAAACAGCAGAAGTAGAGGTTACAAAGCAGTGCCTTTGAGGCAAACATCTGAAAATAGTTATCTTATCCTACGTGTAAAATATCTTGTTTTTATCTTGTGATAAAGCAGTAGTTAGAGGAATGTCACTATTGAATTCTAATTATTTCTTAGGAAAATATATCTGATATAATTTTGCTGATAAAAATAACAGAACAAAATCACTCTGGGAGGTTTTTGGCAATGCAGAAGATTCATAATATTGTGGCATAATTATGACTAGAAAATTTTAGAATTAATAAAAATAAATGATATAAATTAATTTATTTTTTTATATTTTACTTTTTAAATGTAAAAGTTGTGAATGTGTTTAAAAAATGCTAAACAATTTGAAAGACAATAAAAATGAAAGGCAAAACGATCACGCCCTTCCACAAACTTATACTTGGGGTCATGTTATGACAGGCCTGTCACAAAGTATATGATATGACCCCTGTTTATAAGAAAACTTACTAATACAGTTCCCAAAGCAGTAATCAGTGTGTTAGGTGCCGTGATGAAAGCATGGAGAACTTGGTCACTTTTATTTGGTAGGTGTAAAGAAGATCAGGAAATATTTGAGAGGAGTAACCAATGAGTTGGGTTGACTTTAAGATGTTCCTCATGATATAGAAGCAAAAATGGGAGGATTAAGGGGCTGGAGGCACTACAGGCAAACAGACACATCAGAGAATTATTTGGGATCTTAAGAAACTGTGTTTCAGAGAACTACAAGCAATATGTTATGGCTGAGGTGTAGAGTTGGAGAAGGGAAACTTGACAAGTGGTAAGTCTGGAAAGTTAAGGAGGACCTATTATGTCATACGGAATATTCTGAGTCTATTCAGCGGTAAAATGAGGTCACTGAAGCATCTAAACAGGAAGTAATGTAATCAGTTAACACCTAGATTTTGCACCAATGTAAGCATGGGATTAGGAGAAACTGAACCAAAACAGTATGAGAATGAGGAGGAGAATTTAAAGAATTCTGCTGAGGAGGCAGAATTTAAAGAATTGGTGACTGATGACAAATGAGAAGACAAGGAAAAGGAGAGCATGGGTTAACTAGGTTCCATCTGATATTACGGAGATGGTGCTGCCATTGACTGAAATAGAAACTGCATGAGGAATAGGAAATAGGGTGATGAATTCAGGTGGAGTTTGAGATGCCTGTAGGAGAAGGGGACATGCAGTCAGAGTTGCCCCCAAACACTTGTGTATACAGCATGTAGACTGGAAGTGAGGATTTATTTGCATGAGAATTGTTAACATTTAGGTAGAAATTAAACTTTCTGAGAATGAGTGCTATCACTGAGGAAGAGAACGTAAAATAAAAAGACCAAAAAAAAAAAAAAAAGGGTGCCAAGGAGAGAATCTTAGAGAATGCAAAATTGAGGGACAGGATGAACAAGAGATTCCAATAAGAGCTACTAAGAATGAATGGTGGACAGTGTAGAAGTGACCAGGAGAAGAGGCATCAAGAAAGCCAAGAGACAATCACTTCAAAAGAAATGGAAGCCAACCATAGTGAATAAGGAATTTTACAAACAATAATCAATTTTATAGAGAGTTCAAAAAAGAAGAAGGCTAAAAACAATTTACTGTTTTAGCAATATGAAGGAAAATAGATTATTGGTAATTTTTAATAGTGAGGGTTTAGAAGGTACTCATTATTAAGTAAGAAAATAAATAATTTAAGAAATTTCCTTACTTTCTTCCTTTTTCTTTTTTTTGGGAGGTGGTGGGGTGGGGTGGGGAGGAGCCTAGCTGTAGAGACAAAAGATAACGTGTTCGAACTAGGGTATTATGGGGCTGCATGAAATTTTTTTAAGGTCTGGCAAATTTTAACTTAATTTAACTTGAAAAGAATACAGCTATTAGATAGATAGATAGATAGATAGATAGATAGATAGATAGATAGATAGATAGATAGATAGATGATAGATAGATAAATGATAGATAGATAGATGATAGATTGATAGATGATAGATTAATAGATGATAGATGTAGATGATCAATCGATAGATGATAGATAGATAGATAGATAGATAGATAGATAAAAATACAGCTAGATGTAGTGATATAGAATATATGTAGATGCCACAGAATCATATAAGAATGAATAAGTTACTGTGTTTACTCATGTGCATATTTTTGGACAAGTTGACATTTGATGTGGTCTGTAAGGCTGAGTCCAACTTTTCCAGGCAGAGCAAGATAGGGCACTGGGGGATATTTCCATTGTGAGAGCCTCATGTGCAAAGATAAAAGTAACATGGCTTCATGCAAATTATTTATATTCTATTTGTCTTTTCCAGCTTTTATGATCTTTTCTATGTTGGAGGCATACTGATACACTATGTTTGATAATGTCTCATTTCTTATAGGCCCAGGAAATGGAGGTGTATATAATTTTCCCTTTCTGATGCTTGATGAAGAGTAACTAGTTTAGTATGACAACTCTCTTCATCCACAAAGTTTCTTATAACTACAAAAGAATTTGTATTCAAAACTTGATCTCAGCACTGTATCTTTTTACAATATAGTTACAGAAAAAGGATACAGGAAAGGGCTGTTTTTTTTTTCCTATATATATCTTATTATTCCTAGGAATGTTTGTATCAGTCCTTGGCCTGTCCACACCTTTTTCTAAACATGCCTCAGGAGATAGTGCAGGAGTTCTCTTCCAAGAAATAAAGACACAGTAAAGCCAAGCCAAACTGAAGCAACCTCCCAAGCAGTTTATTTTTCTTATTTTAGGGTGTGGGTGGTCCCTAGAGAGATCTCATTATAATCAGGGCCACTTGAACATAGAATTCAGGAACACTGAACCCACATTTGGAGAAAAATACTATAGGGAGAAAACAGCATCAAAGAAAAAGAAAAAGTGAAACTTTCAACTCCAGTCTTTTCATCATGGAAGCCTGGTTTCCTAAGAAATGACTGTATCTGGTATAGAAACTCCCTAGGGGTGTGCTTCTCTAGATCTTTAAATAAAAAACAGGGAAGATTATGAATACTGGAGGAGAAAGGGAGAGACAGAGTAAAGGAGGGAAGGGAAGGAGGGAGAGAGAGAGAGATAGAAGAAAAAATTCCAAATGATCATTTCTTAAAAGGTGATTTTTCAAATTGTATTTTCTTAGCATAGGATATACTACGCTTCTTGCCTTAGGAAGGGTCGTGTATTCATTCTTTACATGGAAGTAATTATTATTAAACAATGTCCTAATCCCTAAAGTTTATGCCCTCACTTTGCAGTAAGAATTTAAATTCACTCTTTTTTATCCTTTGGACAGAAAATCACATTTTCTTTGCCCCCAATATTATAAAAAGGAAAAAAGTTTCTTGAGAAATAAATAATTTGGTTGATTCCACAATTTTTCTCCTCCTTTACCTTCTTTTTATTACTTCTAATTTTAGCCCCAAAATGTTAATAATAAAAAAGGACAGCATTTTAAAAATTACATCTTTTACATGTGTGTTAATATAAATAGGTCTGAGCAGGGGTAGTTGAGCATATAACAGAGATATTTATATACATTAGACACATTCACTCATTCATGCATTCATTCGACATTAATTGTGCTTATTTCAGCTGGTATTATTATAATCTTTTCCAAGAAGCTTGCTTTCTACTGTAAGACAGATATAAACCAAAAGGAAGAAGAAATATATTGATGGTAATAAGAGATATGGAGAAAACTAAAACCATCATGGTAGTTGGTCCACATATGCACTGTGTCTCTGAAATCTGAAAACATCCACCTGTTTAATATTTTTGGCCATATAGAACTTTTACAAAACAAAGTTGTGGAGAGGATGGTTAGACTCATTCTTTTATGCTCTTTTGATCTGAGATATTCTTTAAATCAATTCCTTGATAAATCAATAATTTCCAGGAAAATTTACACCAAACAATGGAAGCCAGCTAATCAAAGGAAATAAGATCTCTCCCAGATCTGTTTATAATTTAAAATCTCACATGTCTCTATAGAAACCAGTATGGCTAGGAGAGGAGGAATTTAGCTGGGTCTGCCCTCTGCTGACAGAAATGTTGCTCAGAAGTCTATAGATTTTTAAAAGTCAACCTGTAAGTTTTAACTTTAAATAATATTCTGTGCTTTTGTAAAAATTACATAGTTTCGGTTAATATTAATTTTTCATAATTTTATTCTTTCTTTATGTAATTATTCAAATATGTATTCAGCTCTATGTGCCAGACACTATTTTCACTACTGGAAATACACTAGTGAACAAGATAGACAAAATAATTGCTTTCTTTTTTTAAAAAAAATATTTTTCAAATCCAGTTGGCATACAATATTATATTAGTTTCAGGTGTACAACATGGCAAAGTGATTGCTCCACTAAGTCTTGTACCCATCTGATACCATATATAGTTATTATATTATATACTATATTCTTTATGCTGTACTTTACATACAATGACCATTTTGTAACTGTAACTATTGACTTCCTTTTTTTCACCAATGCCCCAACCCCCTCCCATCTGGCAACCAGCGATTTGTTCTCTGTATCTATGAATCTGTTTCGGTTTTGTTTGTTTGTTTATTTTATCCTTTAGATTTCACATGTGAGTGAAGTAATATGGCATTTGTATTTGTCTGATTTATTCCACTCAGCACAATGCCCTCTAGGTTCATCCATGTTGTTGCAGATGGAGAGATTTCATTTGTTTTTATGGCTGAGTAATAATCCACTGCATCCTCATTTTTTGGATTCTTTTTGTTGTTGTTGCTGTTCTGATTGGATGTTTGCTGCTATTTTATATTCTAAATGCCAACTCAATTTTCTACTTTATCTAATCTACTATTGATTCCCTCTAATATATTCTTCATTTCAGTTATTGTATTCTCCATTTCTGATTGGTTCTTTTTTAATGTTTGTATCTCATTGTTAAAATTCTCACTGAGTTCATCTACTCTTCTCTTACATTCGTTGAGTGTTCTTATAATCAGAGGTCAGTGTTTGAACTCTACATCTGGTAGATTGTTTCCATTTTGTTTAGTTCTTTTTTCTGGAGCTTTGTTCTGTTTTCTCATTTGGGATATGTTTCTTTGTCTCCCTATTTTGGCTGTCTCCCTGTGTTTGTTCCTATGTGTTAGGAAGGGCTTCTGATTCCCAGTCTTAGTAGCATGGCCTTATATAGTAAGTGTGCTGTGGGACTCAGGGGTACAGTCTTCCCTGGTCACCTGAGCTGAGTGCTCCAGGTGTATCCCTTTTATGAGTTGTGTGTGCCCTCCTTGGTCGCTATTTACACATCAGTGGGAGGGATTACTCTAGGGATAATTAGTTATGAGGATTGTACAGTGAGGGGCTGATATTACAAAGCAGGATTCACTTTAGCAGAATTCTGGTGCCTGTCCAGTCTGTCTTTTGGGTGTTTTGTCCTTGGATGAAGCCTCAAGTGATGTTTCATCTCAGTCCGAAGCCGGACACTGGGTATGTTGGCCTTGGGACCTCCTGTGAGCATCCCTGCCACAGAACAAATTTAGCTACAGACTGTGCCCTACCCGAGGACACCTGGCATGAACCACCAAGCAATCTGCAGATGGCTGCCACCTGTGCTAGGCTTGGATGTGCCCTGAGAGGCCAAGCCAGGAAACAAAGCTGGCTGCCACCAGTGCTAGGCTTAGGGCTGCTCAGCAAGAAGTACGGGCACACCAAGGCCAGATGCTGCTTGCTTGGTTTTTGTGAACCTTTGAGAGATTTCAGTAAAGTCTGCAGCATAAGCCAAGACAGGTTGTTTGTATGGAAAAGCCTCCGGAAGTGCTTGGGAGGGACTGCAAGTTGGGAGGGGCAGGGTCTCAGGAAATCACCTGGTCAGGATGACCTGTGTTGGCCTGGTTGGTGGAGCCTCAGACATGGCGGCTGCCTGTGTCTCTATGCTGGGAGGAGAGAGGGCTCAACAAAGGAACAGTGGAGTCTACCAGCACTTCTGTCTGGGAGATAGCTGCCCCTTCAGCCCTCACCCTGAAGCCATTCAACTCAGTTCCTCCCTGTGTGTCCCTGATGCTTTCCAAGTAGCTGCCCCAGTGCTAGAGTTCAGAGCGAATTCCTTAATGAGTAAGTCTGTGTGCGGGCCCTTTAAGAGAAATTCCAGGAACCTTTTATCTCACTGAGCCACAATCTCTGCTGGTTTTCATAGCCAGATGTTGTGAGAACTTCTCTTTCTAGTACTGAAATCCTGGGCTGGGAAGCTTGGTGTGGGGCTGGGACCCTCACTCCTCCAGGGAAACCTCCATAGCTGAGATAGCCTGCCCAAGTTTTAACCAGCACACTTGGTTGTGGAACCAGCCAGTTTCATATCTCTGCTCATCCTATTCATCCCCAGGTAGCTTCTCCTGTAGGACTTAGGTGTAGGACTTCTGTTCAGCTAGATGTCAGCCAATTTTCAGTGATGGTTGTTCTGTAGTTTAGTTATAATTTTGGTGTGGTCGTAATAGGAGGCAAGTACAGCATTTACCTATATCACTATCTTGACTGGAAATCAAGACCACTGTTTTAATGGAAAGTATTTTCAAGAAAGAGGAGATAGACAAAAATAAAACAAAACAAAAAAAAACAGGAACATAAAACTTAATCTTATTTTTATAAAACATACACAATGGGGTGATGTGCAAGAGATGGAAGCATGGACTTCTCCAAAAGCAAAGTAATGGAAAGTAGCCTACTAATAACACATCTGAGGCCTAATTAATGTAGGGGTAGAGGAGAAACTAACACAAAGGTACTAAGGCAGAGACAAGCTAGTTTGTTCCAAGGGTAAATAGAGGCCACTGTGAGTAAAGCGTTTGAGTGAGAGCAGAGTGGTGAAGAAAGCGATGAATTAGGTAGAGTATAGATGAAAAATACTTCCATAGAATTTTCTCCCAATAAAGCTATTGGAAGTATTTAAGTTGTAAAGTAACATCATCAAATTTCCAATTTAAAAAAAATCTGAGTTTTTATGAAAAATGATTTGGATTTTATTCTAATTGTAATATAAGCCATTGAAAGTTTCTATAAAGGAGATGATCATTAACACAACATAAGATTCACATTTTAAAATATATTGATGTCTGCTCCATGATTTTTACTTATTTTTCCTACTAGATATAAGGTCTATAAGATAGTAATAATATTTTCTATTTCTACACTATCTTTGACACTTATCATTTCTTATTTGGAAATAATTAGCATAAATCTCTGTACCTAGAATATATTATGTAAGGGACTTTTCTAAAGAGGACATGAATTTAAGATTCTTTAATCTTTCTGTTTTTTGAAACTGATTTGAATTCCCAATGAAGTTAACACTCACAAGTCATTAAGAAATCAGTTTGTTTGAAGGTTTCTCTCTCCCTTTGTTACATTTTAATCACAATGCTAGATGCTACATGCACCTGATGAGGGTTTTTCCTTGTCAGATATCTCAGGTCATTTAGATTTATAGCTGACCTCACTAGGTGACAGGTTTGCTTTCCACTAAGTGGAGCCCCTAAAATTAGGGGGGAGGTGGGCACAAGGGATACTATGTAAAGCTTTTTTTTTTTAAAAAAAACTACTTAATTGGCTCAAAAATGAAATAGTATTGATCCATCCTTGAGAAACTGATGATTGTGTTTCATTATAATCTATTTTTTTTGGAGAGATATAATTCAAATGAATGAACAAAAAATATAAAAGAGGGATTTTCAATGACGAAATTCCAAAAGAAGCAGTAAAATGATCATATCTCATCGATTTTGCGATTTGCTTTTTAGAAGAAGCATATATAGAGCTTGGAGTGGGGAGGATGTTTTGCAAAAGTAACAAGAAATTAATTTCATCTCTTCTTTAACAATGTGAAAAATTATTCCTTCTTAAGACATTTCATGAGAATAATGAATTTTGACCAAAAAAATGTTATATAAACAGCCATATAAAGATAATGGTAATGCGTAACTTGATTCAGTGCAAAGTAATACTGGGTGGGTGTGGGGAATAGAAATGGGTGGGGCTGGTGAAAGGATCTAGTCACGGTAAGGTTTGGCTTGGAGCCTTATGACAATGTTTCTGAGGACAGAAGGCAAGTTATCTAGCCCCTGATTACTGTTATCCTGCAGAATATGTTCTTTCCCAGTATAAAGTCCTTTCACTTGCTTGCTGCTGACATAGATCCAACAGGGGAAAAAAAGCAAAACTCTGCCTTTTCCTTTGTTCTCTGTAGAGCACCGGCTTCGCTCTTCAGCTTGGCGTCCAGTGGCCCTGACCCTGCTGACCTTGTGCCTGGTACTGCTGATTGGCCTGGCAGCCCTGGGGCTTGTGTGTAAGTCTGTGCTCTGACTTGGGGGAGGATCCTGGTTCCAAGGTTTGTCCAGGATGAGAAATACTTGTTATAGATATACATATTTTTAAACTTTAATTCTAGAGCCTGTGCATAATTCAATGTGCCTTAAAGTATCTATTTAAATGATGAGTAGTGGAAGAAGCATTAAAATACAATAATCACTTGTCAGCTAGACTTTTATGTTCTGTTTGAGAGAAGAAGGTTTTTGTCTATCTTTTTATATGCTAATATTTAAAATCAACAATTTTAAATGAATGCATGCTTTGGCCCTCCTCTGTATCACAAAAGAGTAGAGGCAGTGGTTTTTGCTCTTAGCATGACTAGCTGAGTAGGCTAATGTGGAGAGATTTCATTTATATCCTACTCAATACTAGGACAGATCAGGTCCTTAATCACCATAATATTTTTCAAAAAGTCCAGGAAGTTATAGAATTATTTTAGAAAGACTTGTGAAAATCAAACAAGGAAACAACACATGTGTTAAAGTCTTTAAATTTCAGACTAGTAAGGACAAGCTCAGAAATGTAAAAAAGGAAATGCGTGAACTTGCTTCATCAGATTGAGACCCTACAGCAATGCTTCCCAAACAGTTGAAGAAGGTGGTTCAGGTAAAAGGTTACATAGAAAAGCAGGTTTTAATATTAAAAATTTGGTTATTATTAAAAATTTTAGAACTTTTGTTTGCAATTTAAAATGTTAAAATTAGTGTTCTATCTTGACCCCAAAAATTTTACTTCATTTTGATATAACTATTGTTTTTCAGCCACCATTCTTTTTAGGGATAAAAAGCAACTTTCATAATTCATGAACATTTCTCACTGAGCCCAATTACAAATCTATAAAAATATAGAAATGACAATATGACTAATTTAGTGATAGAATGAGATAATGTATGATGCATTATAAATACTCAATGTAAAATCAAGGACTAAATTGAAATGTGGCTTCAGGTTGAGTACTGGTTTGAGAATATACACAAAAATATTCATGGAGCAGTAAATATGGTTAAGGAATTTATTCCGGAAGTTAGAGATTATTATTATGACTTCACATTTGCAGACAGGGAAATAGAGAAATTAATTTGTTATGTACTGTAGACCAAAGTTGAATATAGGCAATATGAGATCTTCGAGTCTGAGATCATAAATAATACACTGTTTTGTCTTCCCTATATGTAGAAAATAGAAATGAAGAAATAAGCTGTCCAGTCTGACTTGGTAACTTGGGTTAGTTTTTCAGTACTACCAGCTCTCCAATAGTCAGCAAGATAGTATTTCTGAAAAGGAAGAAAGATTGGGGAACCTCTCCCAAAAGCTGCAATCTCTCCAAACCCAGAATAAGAAACTTGTAGAAACTCTGCAGCGTGTGGCTGAGAAACTCTGTCGTGGGCTCTATAACAAAACTGGAGGTAAGTGAGTCCTCATCACTAAGCTCCCCTCTGAGCTCAGTATGTCTGTCAATATAGTCTGACTTTCCCATTAGTGTCCCTGGGAACCACTGTATTAATTAACTAGTTGTATTATTTAACTAGTTGCTTGGCAAACTGAATAAAGAGTTTGGACATCCAGATCATCTCCAGTTATTGAGAATATTTAGTTCAGATACATCTGTGTTACAATACATGAAGGAATTCTTTAAATTTTGACATTTTAAGCAACAAAAACAATTAACTTTAAATAGCCAAAACAACAGTACAAGTAAATAAAATACAGGGCTATTCCTCAATTTACTTTGGCACATAGAGACCTAACAGTAGTCTGCATTTGATAATGCATTTACAAATTATTCCGCATTAAGAAGTAAACAAATTTGTAATTATAGTTCTCAGATTTTAAGAATCATATAGGAATCAGGTTTAAAATGCTGATAAACTGAATTAAATTACAGTTTTTTAAATTCAGTATGACTTGCCTAGGTACCAAAAATTTGCCTTTAAATAAGAACTGCCTATGATGATAATGCCAATGTTGTTTTTTTTTTTTTTGATAAACACTGCTGCACAAAGCTAAAAGCATCATGTCTTTCCTATGTCTTCTTTTTCTCCTTTCCTTTTTGTGTTTGATAGTGTCCAACTCTATTCTTATCAGCCTTCCCTTCTGTTCCCTTCCTCATGCATGCATTGGAGCAACATATATTTCTAGGTCTCCAGTTTTTATTTTTCTTTTAGGGAATTGAAATTAGGATTACATCTCTTTATCTTCCAGACATGTACCACTTCCTATACTAACCAGACAGCCTGATTGCATGGTTACCCAGTAAATAATATCGATAGATTCACTTCTACTTTCCTAAGTTATTCTTTCCCACATGACTAGTGATTTCAGTGGTCACATTTTTTCTTTTTTAAATTTTATTGAGAAATAATTGACAAATATAATGGTGTATATTTAATGGTGTGATTTGATATACACATACATTATGCAAAACTCAAGATCAAGATAATCAACACATTACCAATTCACAAAGTTTTTTTTTTCCTTTCTTTTTCTCATGTTTCTGATTACTCAGTATACATTACTTTTTTGTTGTTGGGTGCCACATCATCAAAAGGTAACCTAAGTTTCTCTGAAACCAGTGGCCTCTGGAATTTACATCTAGTTGTATAAAAACAAATAAAAAAGCTTTACAAATAAACTCTATTTAGTTTAAATTTAAAATTATGCAAATGTATTAATGTTGTTCCTCATTCTCATGAAAATGTTCATATAATTTTGGTTTGATGTTAGTTCTCAGTTTTAGTTTGCTTTTCTTTCATTTCTTACTTCCCTCCTTCCCATTGTTCATCCACCTATCCATCCACTCAGCTAGTATTTATTGAGGACCTACTGATACTTACCATACAAAATACAAAAATTTTTGTCCTCATAAACCTCTTACACTATTGGAGTGGTGGTAATAAACAAACTTAAAAACATAAAATAAGATAACCAGCTTATCTCAGCTTGCTTGAAACTTTCCCAGTTTTAGTACTAAAAGTTCTAAATTCTAAGAAACACTAGGTTTTAGACATATAAGAGTAGTTGGTTAACCTAAATATAAACTAGGACAGGGTAATTAATTCTATAGAAATAAAGTAAATAAAGTAAAGGGGATTAATAATTCACAGATGGTGGGTTGCTAATTTAAATAGGAATGCCATAAAATCCTAAGTAAGATGATAGTATAGGAAAAAAGATTTGAAGAGTTGAGGGAGTTACATGTGTGAAAATCAGTAAGTCTTGTAGAGGAAACAAGAAGTACAAAAGCCTTAAAATATGAATTTATCTGCATATCCAAGGAATAATGAGCCTGTGTGCCTGGAGCAGAGACAGGGTGTATTTATGGCATTAGGGGACATTGTAAGGGGTTTGGCTTTTATTTTTAGCAAAATGAGGATTCATAACAAGATCCTAAGTAGAGGAAACACAGATCTGACATAAATTTTTAAAGGTTAAGTCTGCAAATCTGTTGAATAAAGGACCGGAAAAGGGAAAGATAGAAACAGAAATCACATAAGATACGCCTATAGCAGGAATCCAGGAGAGAGATGATGATGCCTCAAACTAGGGAATTATCGATGGAAATGAATACATGATGAAATAATGAAAGAAAAAAGGAGTCAAAGATACCTTCAGAGTTTTGGAACAAAGCAACTAGAAGTATAAAGATGTAATCAAGTGAAATGGGGATGAATTCCACGGTTATACAAGGGAAGTTTAGAAACCAGGAATGCTGTTTGGGGCATGCTGAATTTGAAATATAATTTAGATATCGTAGTGGAGATATGAATAGTCAGTTTCATATATAAGAAAAAAGATCTGGGCCAGAGACATAAACTGACTTACAAAGAAGTCTCCTAAATTATTTATTTATTTAAAATTTTATTTTACCTTATGAAATATTTTAACTATACAGAAAACTACAAACAATACTATAATACCCACTCGTGTACTGACCACTCAGAGTTTAACATGTTGATCTTTTGAAACTAGATTATTGGTAAAATAAAGACATTTTAATGGAATTATTGACTTCTCCTCCCACTATTTACCCACAAGGGACCTGGTTATAAGTCCCCAGCTCTCAAAGGGCCCAGGCCATATTCCCATATAGGTGTTAAAACCATGGCTCCCAGGATCTAGTTCCTATATTTACAACCACTGCTCATGCAGTCCATCTCACTCTTAACCTATGCACCTACTTCTCTAACTTTGATGCCCATCTTGATTTCTAATACATGGAGATTTACCATTCTAATTCATTCCTGGCTTTGTATTTATGTAATTTTTTTCTAAAATTGTATTTACTTGTGTTTAGAATAAGAAAGGAGTCTATATCCTATTGGTATAAATTGCATTTAAAAAATATATAAGAGGGTTTTGAGGAAGAAAATGATAGAACTTTAAATGTTTATTAAGTACAATGCATATTGAGTTTCTGAACATACAAAAAGTTCTTTATGAAACAATATTCTCTCTGTATGCTGAATTGAATAAGGCAAAGGGCAAGAAATTCTGATCATTCTTTGCTTGAGTTCATATCCATGAAAGCAGGTAGTGTCTGTTTCAATTTCCCTTGTATGCTCAGTACCAATTATAATTCAAGGCATAGAATGAGTGCTTTGTAAACATTTGTAGCTATCATAGCCTGGGAAATTAAATATCTAAGAGAAAGGGACCCCATTCTTTCATGGATCATCAAATACTACATAATTTCAAACATTGAAAAACTGCAAATCTGGGTAGAAAATAACATTAAAATTGGTTTATTTCCAAGAGCACAGATGTAGCCCTTGCCCAGAAAGATGGAAGTGGCATGGGGACAAATGCTACCAGTTCTATAAAGAGAGCAAGAACTGGCAAGGCTGTGAATATTTCTGCATTGCTGAGAACTCTACCATGCTGAAGATAAACACACAAGAAGTGCTGGTAAGGTCCTGAGTTTCTGTCAGTGTTTGAAGTGTTCTCAAAAATGGGTCTTTAACCAGAGAAAGATAAATACCATATGATTTCACTTATATGTGGAACCTAAAGAACAAAATAAACAAACAAATTAAATAAAAACAGACTCACAGATACAGGGAAAAAAACTGGCGTTTGCCAGAGGGTCTGGGGGTTGAGGGACTGAATGAAAAATGTGAAGGAATAAAGAAGTAAAAATTAGTAGTTACCAAACAGTCACAGGGATGTAGAGTACAACATAAAACAACGACAACAACAACAAAATCTCTAGGGGTGGCACCATAGTGTAGTGTTTAACACATCTGCTTTACACACAGAAGGTCCTGGGTTCACGTCGTAGGTAGAGCCATGGACCATACCCCAGGTGCGCCAGGCCCCCGAGTGCGCACTGGAGGTGCCAGGCCCCAGGTGTGCCAGGCCCGTGGCAGAGAGGCAGGCCCCGGATGCACACTGCCAGCACATGAGAGTAGATGCCCCGCCTTCAGAGATCTAGTTCTTAGGGGGAAAATGGCAACATTCATAGATTGGAGGTGGAAATGGGAGGGGGCAATTAAAAAGGGGTAAAAGAAAAAAAAAACTCTTATAAAAAACTATGCAAGAAGAGTCTAAAGAGTTGAGGTCCATAGACTCTCCTATTTATTGCAATCAGGGACACACATACAGACACACACATATAATGTATATGAAAAAAAATTTTTTCTTTTTCTAGTCTGAGACATATATCATTCTTCCAAATTCTTTTATTTGTTTTTTTAATCTATTTTTTTTTTGCATTAAAGTATATTCATTATTCTTTTTCCTTTCCTGGTCAGTCCCTTTCACATGTATTTATGAAGGTTACTTCCCCATTCCCGCATTTTTACTTTCATAGTCTTCCATTTCCCAGAATCACTCCACATCTCTTTATAAACCTGCCTTCTTTATTTTTTGTAACAGTCTTAGTGTTTACCCTGTGACTTGAAAATAATGGGCTATTTAACAATCTTGGTTGATGTGATTCTTGGCTTTAAAATATCAGTATATATTCCATGCTTATTAAAACAAAAATAAATTCTTTAACTTGGACAAATTCACTGATCTTTTAAGTGTGCTTTCATCTAGGTAAGGCAGGACTCTTGTTCTCATATTAAAAGTGTTGGCTGGCCCAACACATCTTTGTATACATATATTATAATATCTCTAAAGCTAAAGATTTTCTTGTGTGTCTTTCACAGGAGTTTGCCATGTCTCAGAGCTACAGTGAGTTTTTCTACTCCTATTGGACAGGGCTATCCCGCAGTGGTAGTAGCAAGGGCTGGCTGTGGATAGATGGAGCCCCTTACACCTCTGAACTGTAAGCCCTCAGAATATTTTGTGGGAAAGGCTTTAATAGAGACATATTGCTTGAGTGACGGAGT
This sequence comes from Macroglossus sobrinus, assembly GCA_004027375.1. NCBI lineage: Eukaryota > Metazoa > Chordata > Mammalia > Chiroptera > Pteropodidae > Macroglossus > Macroglossus sobrinus. The sequence goes on from PVKZ01002093.1 coordinate 128,173, forward strand.
TCAACAATTTGGTCCAACAAGTATTAATGAGACATCTGCTTTGTATTGGAAACTAAGTTTGTGGGAGAATGCTTAACAATGTATAAAACATCGTGCTTGCTCTGGAATGGCTTATAAAGTAGCGAGGGAGGCAGATACAAAGTATTAGTAAAATAATAGAAAAGGTTCTTTGGTTGCTTTTAGAAATTTTTATTTCAAGGTCTAAAGTTTCTTGTATCATTAAAAGTGTCTGCAATTCACTCAAGAAGAGAGAGAGAGCAGAGGAGAGGAGAAGAGAGGAGAGGAGAGGCAAAGAGAGGAGAGGTGAGGGAGAGATCTTTCATGAATGAATAAACTGAAGCCCAGGTCATAATGGTGACCTGCCTAAAATCACAAAACTTCACAACTTGTCAATACCCAGAGAGAGCATAAGACCTCAGATTTCTGTGCATTGAAAGGGAGAGCACATCTTTAAAAACACAGCCTTTAAAATCTTTTTAAAATCTCTTAGATTTATTGATGACATAAAGGGTGCTATTATCAAAAATTAGTTTTACTTATATGAGTATTTAGATGGAATTGTTCATGGACCCTTTGAAACAGGCAAATGTAAAGTATATTTTAAAATATATTATCATTTAAGGCCATGTTTTAACAGACACCTTTCTTCTCTATATACCGTATAGGATTTATTCTCCCAAGAAATAGGACATATTCAATGTAATCATTATTATTTTACAGTTAAGTAAACTGAGTAGATAATTTTTAAGTAAACTAAAGGTACTTAATTTTCAGATGACAATAAAATTATATGATTATAATACATATTATAGTATTAGTTAAAAACAGTTTTTGTTGTTTTGGCTAACCTGATGCTTCTAAGAAACTGAGGATCTGAAAAGAAAGAACTTGGTGGCTCCATCTTTCCAGCAAACTCATCCTGGGCATTTAGTCTTCCATTTTTCTCAAGCTAGGAATACTTCCTGTGTACTTTCTGGGTACTTAATATTTCATTTTAGAAATAGACTGAGATTAACATTTTATTCTTTTTTAAGGTTTGACATAATTATAGATTTTACAAGCCTAAGAAGCAGGGACTGTGTGACCATCTTCAATGGAAAGGCCTTCTCAAAGGACTGCAAAGAGTTGAGGCGATGTGCATGTGAAAAAATGGCAACCACAGTCAAGCTAGAGAAACTCCCTTAGCTTCTTTGAACAATTACATGGAAGTGATTGACTCTCCAGCTATGACTACGATTTTGGGCTTTCTTCAGAGAAATTGAAGATCAGAACAAAAGTTGCATTTGTAATACTTTGGTTTCAGTTCCTGTCCCCCTCTCTCCCCTCATTTCAACCATGTTTCTACAACAATTCAACAAAAACATTGCACCAAGCAAGATGCAAGGGATATTGAGACATTGGGAAACAGAAAAAAAAATCAGAAATGCAATTGTTTGGCACAAGAAGGATTTTCATGTTTCCTGCTTAGGCTCACCAGCACTTCCAAGCTTGGTTTGTGCACCTGCTTACCAGTCACAAAGAAGTCCTGATTACACCATCCATCAGTCTCAGAAACCCATAAAGTTACAATCTACTTTCTTGACTTAGAAATTACTTTCTAGTATTCTTTCCTCTCAAGATCTACTATCGCCTCCTTGTTCTCATGTCTTCCTTAATATTTGGAGAAGGGAAAAACTTATTGAAGCAGAGGAAATAAGTGTATGTAACAACCTTTGTTCCAATGGTCAAGTAGTCCAGGAGAAATTAGCTATCATTCCTTATACTGTGCTACCAAATACACAACTAATTCTTTTTGTTTACTTTAGTTCAGACTTTTCTCAGCCTTTGAATAAAGCCTCCATCTGCTACATCTTTGGCCTACTTCCCAATGGAATAATTCTCTTTATTATAATCTTATTCATTCTCTTATAATCTCTTTATTATAAACTTTTTACAAATATACCTCCTGTAGCCATTTAAGATGCCAATGATTGTCACCTTCCCCTAGGAATTTCCTCAAGAAAAGAAATATTCTCAACTCAGTTCTGTCTCAGAATTACTATCCCTGATACTTCCTTTAGAGATATTGAAGACCAGGACAAAAGTCAGTCTATTTATGTGCATCTGGAATAGTTTGGTTTCAGTTCTTATTTTCTTCCATTTGATCTATATTTATACTTGCAGGTACTGAAGATTTAATAATAAAAAATGTAAATAATGTGAACTGTGTATGATTTTAAAATAGATTTGTGATTTGGGAAAAAAAATTCAGCATAGAGATGGTCTTCAAAATATGATAGCACTCAGTGTTTTGGTTGTTTGTGCCTTACTGAGAGTTTGTGGGGACTCTACAAGAGTACTAATTATTTGAAGAAAAAAAGAAAGAAATCTTTGAGATGCACACTGTCTTCAAGCAGATGGTCTTAACTCTTTCCAAAAATGAAATCCTTTGAGGTAAGGTAATGTCATCAACACATGGCTAAAGATGAGTAAACTGAATTGTAATAGGGCAAGTTATCCAATCAGGTCATGGAAAGTGAGAGGCTATGACATCTGCATACAGAGCTGGCTTCTTCCGTAGGTATCCTTTTCTCAGAATAACTCGTAAAATAGAGACATGGCAGACAAGTTTTGACCCTTGGCACCCTACATAACTCACATCTAGTTCAAGGTTGGATGACGAGTGTCTCTTTAAATGACATTGCTTTAGCTAGGATCTAGCTGGTCTGGAGAGTGAGGGTTGAGTAGTATTCTCATTCCAATCTGCAACCTTAGGGAAAGTGTCATTTTAGATAGTGAGGAAGGGGAAAAAATAGCATTTATTTGACATTTTTGGCTGTACTTGAGCTTATTTTTTCTCACTTTTGCCCTCGATAATCCCCTCACCTGTGTAATAAGACACACAACATTGATCACAATATGAGCAAATATTTTAAAAAATAGGAGTATGGCACAACATTCTCTCTACAACATTTAAAAAATGTTTAAGATTAAAAAATAGTCATAACATGAATTTGGAAATGTGATTTGATGAGAACAAGAGGGTAGCATCCCATAAATTAGTTTTTTAGCATGAGAAGACTTTTCTTCTTTAGGCTCTGTGTGTACTTAGGTAATTCCAAAGAAATTGCAGGAAAAGTCAAATGAGGAACATGACTTTTCCTGGTAGACTTGAGTTCCTGAGGGTACACAATGAGCTATTTCTTTTTTTGTAGATATTGAACCAGCTCTTAAAACTTATCAACAGGAAACAGGTCATGAGCCCTATAACAGCAGGAAGTATGAGAAGTGTAATAGGAGCTTTTACTTTGGAGATATAAACAGATTAAGAAATAAGTAGAAAAGTTTAGTAGGTTGCCTCAGGGTTTGCCTTAATATTTGGCAGTGAACTATTTTATAAAGGGATTCTTGTCATTTCTGAGGAATAAAAAAAGCAGCACAATATGATTTAAATTGTACATAACTTTTTTATAAGTTTGATTGTATAAACAAATTTTTAGAATTTAATATTATTATTCTATCAATTTTACTATTTGACTATTTTTTCTTTTTGCACACAATGTACTTTAACCATACTGTATTACAAAACTTCTTTACATTTGTAAGACAAAGTTTTATATCATTTTTTCTTTGCTTTTTCTTTTTTTTCCTTTCTTTTTCTTCTTATTAAAGTTACTTGGAATTCAATAAGATCAATCAAGATACCCAATTCATTATTGGTGGGACTAGGATATAAAACTGGTCATCTCAGTGCTAAAGCTCAATCTCTTACCATTGCTTTGAAAAAAGGTATTGATATTCTGGGCCAAAAGAAATCTTTTACCCATAATATCTGTGTAGAAAGCAATATTGCCACTGAGGAAATTTGCAGACGCTTCTGGCAGCTGCACCATAGATAAAATTTTAATTTGTAAACATTGCATAGCTTACTGGTGGGATGACATCAGCTGAAGGATGTTTGCCTTTTGCTTCATTGTACTTTTTCTAAAAAGAGTTATTAAATGTTTCCTATCCCTTCTCTAAACATAGCTCCATGACAATACTTGGAGAATCTTGAAGACAAATAGTCTTTACTACTAAAAATTGCTATTGTTTCTCCTTTATTCCAGGTTATTATATTTAGCTGCCAGCTGCCAGCTGTGAAAACCAAAAACAGGAGACAACTTCTACTCTGTTTTCTTTGCTCTTCTCCTTTTCCAGGTTTAGTGGAAAACCAGAGAAAATCTTTTTGATTGAAATTCTCATGATTTAAACTCTATGTCAAGAGTAAATAAAGAAAAAAAAACACCAAAACATGCCCTCCCCATCCTTAAAGGACCTTATCCTTTAGAGGTCATCTTTTACAATGGACTTTCAGGTTAATTTAAATGATTTTCACTGCCTCTGTGAGTTAGATTTTACTTATTTAAGTGTTGTCTTTATTATAAAGGGAGAAAGATGAGACTCTCATGTACCTTGGTTACTCCTTGTGAAAATTCAAAGATTAGATAAAATTATATCGAATTTAGCAAATATTTGATGACAATCTACTGTGAAAATTGTTCTAGGGATAGTAAATAGTAGAAGAATAAATTTTTGCTTCCTATGGATGACAGGATATTTTCATATCCACTACCTCTTGGAAAAAAGCTAATCCACATTCAAGGAGCCTACAGACCTAGGACACAGATTATCTACAGATTTTTTTGAGATTCATTCACTTTCAGATATTCTATCCAGATAGTTGCCGACATTTTACATGTAAATTTTATCTTCTCATTATTCTTGTAACATGAGCAGGAGAAGGGGTAATTTTTATCTGGACTATACACATAATGTTGATGCCTAGAGATGATTGGTTATTTACTCCAGATAACAATAACAAACTCTATGCACGTTATTATCTCAGCAATTTACAAATATTAATGATTTAAGCCTCAATAATAGATTGATTAATCTCTAGTTCAAAATTTAAAAAAATATTTTGAAATTAGTCCTCTTATCATTTTACAATGACAAAATTGAGACACAGAGAGATGCAGTTAAAAGTGCTGGAAAGCTAATGTTGAGAGGCCGGATCATGAGTCTTTTGATTTGTGAGTGGTGGGGGTGGTCAGTGAGAGGGAAGAAGGTAGCTTATAGCTGTCTTTTACCAGAGACACACTGGTATTGGCAGCCTAACTATTCCTTTCATTTCATTGAAGGAATAGTGGTTCATCTCTCCAATAGAATTCTGTTGTCCTAAAAAGGATATTGTCTTACAGGCAGCACAGAGAGCAGCCTGTCTTTCTTCCAATTTGAAAATCCATGTCCTTGTCCTCCCACATTACCAGTCTGATAACATAATGTCTGGAAATCTAACGAATGCGTAGAAAGAGCTGGCAGACAGTGAGTTTCAAAGGCCACGTTTATTTATTTATTTATTTATTTATTTATTTAATTAATTAAAAAATCAGTCAGCTAGAACTGCCTTTTCCCCCCATTCCCCATCAGTGACTTATAGATTTCTGTGTGGAATTTATAGTCTCTCTAGACAAAAAATAATAATAATGACACATGGAAATACTTTTTCTTCAATTTGTCCTCAACTTTTCAGGGTTTTGTACTCTGTAATTCTGAATTAATTGTATTCTCAGCAATTTGAAATCAGTATTGAAGAATATTACCCAGTGCAAATGCAAAAATAAGTTTTGAGTCCCAGGTAGCTAGTTTTCTTGCACCCACTTTGGTCTTCTGCATTTGCTCTTTGTCATTTTGTGGCAGGCTTTCCAATGATCTGTTCCAAATGCTATTGCAATAGATCACTTTGAGCACAATTTCTTTCAAATAGAGGATTTTAACACATACTTCTCACAGATAAAATATTTCCACATGGTACAGTTAGCAAAAAAGAGGAACTTGTTTCGGAGGTATCCACAGAGCTTGTGAGTTGATTGGGGTCTCTCTGTTGGAAACCTGAAGAGGCAAGTCAGTATATCTGAGATCAGGTATGAAGCTTACAGTGATGTTCTCTTGGGTAACTAAATAAGGGTTTGTTTTACTTTGTTTTAACAAGGCACCCTCCTGTAGTGGTTTTGTCCTCCTTCTTCAATAACAGCTGTTTTCTCTCAATAAAAATGTTAATATAATTTTAACAAACCACATTTTTTAAAAAAAGAAAACACCACACAGGCAGACTTTTTTAATAATCTTTTTCTTGACTTTTAATTCCTAAAATACTAAGGCACTTGATTCTTTTCATTAGTCTTTCCAGTTCTATCTAAAATGCTTAATATGGAAATTTCTTATAATGACTATAATCTCTTTCCCTTAACACTTGCCAGTCACTAAATTATACAAAAGAAATATACTTGATAATTAAATAATATTGTTTATTCAGACTTTCAGATTTGATGTGGATGTTCTAGAGAATAATGGCAGTGGGTCTGAGCAGGAGGAAGGTTTAGAAGCCACGAAACTTCTCTTAAATGATCTCAGTTTTGATTCTAATCAAAAGCCCTTGAAATTATAATTCTGGCTATGTCTCTTGGAGGAAATCTAAGGTATAAAATAAAATGAATATTTGAATTCTCTCATATTTTTATTTTTTCTTGTAACTGTATGATTTTTCCCTTAGACACTTACAGGTTAGGAGGAGGGGAGGAGCCATCTTGCCAAAACCAAGGTTGGCCAAGTCCTTCTTGAGACAGCCCTACCCAGTAATCATAGTTGCCTTTGATCATCCTCAGGCTGCCAGTGATAAAGTCCTATAAGAAACAAGACCTGAATAATGAACTAAGGGGAAAAACAAAACAACAAAGTGCCATGAAATATAATTTGTGCCATTTTGCCTAGACAGAAATTAATAGGAATTTGGCAACTGGAAAAAGAGAGAGAGAGTAAAAATTTAAAAGAATAAATACATTTTATAGACTTTTTTTTTTTTTTTTGCTGTTGCCATATGATCAATGCAGTGTCAAGGACTATGAGAAAAATAGACATCTTGTAGTAAGATAGTTTTGACAGATTTAGTTTGGCAGATAGTGTCTGTCAAAAAAAGAGTGTTATATGAAAGCTTCATTATCAGGAGAAGCAAAAATATTTTTGACATTGTAGACCATAGAGATCATTTCTTTTTCAGTAGACGTCAATACAAAAAATAGTTTAGAAGATTCCAGAAGCAATTTAACTGTAAGCATATTTTATTAAGAGAAACATTATTAACTTTTGTTACCAAATTTGCACAGAAAAAATAGTGTAAACCCATAATTGTAATAGATTACTTCAAGTTGCCTTGGTCTACTGCATATCTTTAACAAATTGTTCTCATTATTCTTGTGAAAATGAACTTTGACTAATTGTTGAATATAGTAGGCATACGTTTTTAATAAGGTAGGAAATGTGTAACTCTGCATTCTACTTCACACATACTTATGAGTAGAATGATTTCAGAAAAACATCTTATTGTTCTCTTGTTAAAATGTTAGTAAACTAGGTTTACTAACATTAGCAAATGCTTATTTTCACAGACCTCTCTGTTTCATGGCTTGTTTATACTTCCACTTTTCCTTGATAGTTACCAAATTGTTATAGATTATTGTGCTTCCCTACAGCATTGGAAATAATAAATTTAAAACATATATAATTATAGTATATGTATATCTTAGAGTAGATTAATATGTCACAAAGTGGTATTTTTCTTATCCCTTCCCCTTTTTGATTAACAAAGACCAGAAAATTAATATATTCTCCTGATTTTTGAAAAATCATTCTGCGTTTTGTTTCTTCAATTTAAAAATAAACAAACTATATTAATTTCTATTTGTTCTTTTTTAAACCATTATAGCATATACACTACTGTTATAGAATATTAAAGAATTCTATCTACTACAGTCCTTTCTTTTAATGGGTAACATGGATATTTTCAGAATGATATGAAACCATAAAACAGCGTTTACCATTTCTTCTTTGCTGTCTATTTGTAGAAGATAAGAGCCCTTCTTTAAACAATCCTGTTTACTGGTTTGCCAAATTTTCCAGGTTTCAAAGACATAATAACAACTTTCTCCATTCTGAATCCAGTTGTCTGGACAAGGGTTGCAGTTATGGCCTTTGAATAAAACATTTTACTTTATTAAAGCTATTGTAAAAATATTAGAAGCACATGTCCTTAAAAGAGTCCCTTGTAGTATCCCCAGGAAAGCTGAGCATTCTAACCGAATGGTTTATATTTTGTAGTACTTAGAAGTGTCAGCTTCCCTGAGGCTGACTACTGTAAGAGTTATATAATCATTTCCAACTTCAATAGGTATCCAAGAATTATTTTAAGATAAAATTAATTTGGGAATAACTTTTTTCAAATTATTCCTCTTCTATAATAATTGATTTGATTATTCTGTTTTTTAAAAAAACTTTCTTTAAATTTACACCTTTTATAGCCTTCATTTGTTTTCTTATTTCATCTCTCTTAATCTCACTGACCCAATCCAGTTGAAAATGTACTGGACTATTAGGCAAACTAAGTCATAAGACCATAATAAATAATGTAATAAAGACTCAAATTGATGTTTAAATTCTGAGATTATAAAATGCAGACTACAATTTTGCAAAGAATAAAATGTGTGCCACTGTTTCTTTTGAGGATTTGAAATGAGGGTTTGATATAAAAACAACTGTGAAAAATTGTTTTTATATCAGTTACCTAAACTGAAAGAGTTTTGCATCAAGTTTTGGCAATATTCCATCTGGAGATCACGGTCTTCCTTCCCTTGTGTGAGGTTCGACAGTGCTATGTCCTGTTGAAATAGATTTTCTTGCTGCTTCTTTGCAATAGTAGACACCTGGAACACTTCAAATAACAATCATTTCTAATAAATTTCTGACAATTTATAACAAAGTCATCCTTCAATATATTAAAGACAACTACCAATTACGAATTATTTTTGTGACTTTAATATGTATTATTTTAAATTTTAGTTTAAAATTTACATTGTTCAAGAATCAAAAACTACCAAGGATACATAACAGACATCCTCTTTGCCACCCCTGTGTCTTTATTCACCAAATTCCATGCCCCTAAAGCAGTCAGGCTTACCAATTTTAATTTTTTTGCTTTTCCAGAGATATTTTAAATTTTACAAACAAATGAACACAAACAGTAATAATCTGTTTACATGATTTTGCAACTTTTAACGCTTAAAATATATTTTAGATGTAATTTTATATCAGTACATATAGCACTTTCTCGTTCTTTCACTTTTACTGTATAGGATTCTATTGTATGGGTGTATCATGATTTATTTTAGTCATTCTCCATTGACTTTTAGGCTATTTATAATCATTTGATATTACAGAAATAAATACTGTAATAAAGAACCTTAATCATATATAATTTCACACATGTGTAAGTATATTTTTCATATAAGTTGCTAGATCAAAGATTATATACACTTAAATTGTATTAGATATTTACAAATTACCCACTACATATGCTATTGAAAATGTCATCTTGATATCATTTGAATTTACATTTTTCCCTTTATGTTTGATGTCATATTTCCTTTTCTATGAAGTGTGTAACTATCTCCTTTGTAATTTTTTCATGGGTTTCTAGTCTTTTCCTTATTGTTTTATATGACACCCTCATTGTGTTGTGAGGGTTAATTTAAGCAAGACTGGAATCAGCCTGAGCAGTGCAGTGTTTTAAAAGTTCCTACAGGACACTGACTTCTGGACAAGGATTAGCCATATTGATTAATACTGTAGCTTTGTAATCATCAGTCTGAGGATATTTGGGCCAGATTATAATTTATCAGCACTATATATTGATGACATATAATTGATAATTTTCCTCTGATTATAAAAAGTCTGAGAAGTCTGCTATTGAAGCAGGTTACCTTGCAGGCATATGCCTGTGTAATCAGCAAAATATAAAAATTCCCAGCAGGATGCTGTTTTGGGCTCCCTGATACAAAGGTGTTCTGTGTACACATCAGTGGTTCTTGATCCGAAAAAATTGTAAGCACACTTAGAGGAGCAGGAAAAGGTGCCTGCTTGCACCTGGCCTCTCCAGAACTCTTTTTGTAATACATATTGGTACCTAAACACTGTTCTTAAATTGTATCTTCTTCTAGCACTAAACTAGATTTGTGAGCACTGTCATTTTGAGACTCACTGTCCCGAGTCTTCTTTAGCAACTAATCTTGTTTAACTGACTTTGTTAGTACACTTATATTTTGGTAAAGTTAGCTGTTTGTATGATTTGAGCTACAACTATATTTGCCTCATTTGTCTTTTGACTTTGTTTGTGATAGTTTACCCCACATTAATTAGATAGTTTTTGTAACTTTTAGTAAAAGTTTTACACCTGAGATGAAACTTTTATAAGAATATTGCACACTTAGATTTTGATATAGATGAAATTTAATTTGTTGTAAATCATAAGGTGTGACTTTAACATTTTCTCTCAGATGGCTTCATAGTTGTTTCATATCATTAATTGAATCTCCTCACTCCATGCTCTTTACTTGCCATCTTTAACTTACTGTAACTTTCCAGTGAAATACTTGGTTATACAGTATTTCTATTGTTTTGATTACATTCAATTCACCAACTTATCTTTTTATATGTCAGCACCACATAGCCTTAGTTATTCTAGGTCTGTAATTTATTTCGATATCTGATAAGACCAATCCTATTTTGATATTACTTTTATATTAATTTTGGTTGTTCTTATCATTCTGGCTAGTTTATTAAAATAGTTCTTATTTTAAAAAATTACATTATGGAGTATCTACCTATTTCTATTTTAAATATTTTTCTTAACATGGATATTAATTATGTTATTCTGTTTGGTTTTATAGAATTTCTGAAACCTGTATCTTAATGTTTTTAATCAATTTTGGAAAATGCTTATCCAATACATCTTATAATATTACTTTCACCCAACTCTCTCTGTCTTCTCTTTTTGGATTTACTATTGTACAAATGCTAGTTAGCTCTGCTTCAAAAGGAGACTTGGATACAATTTGGCTGTGCTCCTAATAGAGAATATTGTCATAAAGGGGAAGTTTGTGTATAAAAAGCAATTTGTTTCTGCACTTTGTTTATCTCGCCATTAACTCAAGTCAGTATTCATAATAAAGTATTTTATTTGCATATCTGCATATTCTGATCTGTTTTAGTCATCAACATTGCTACTGACAAGGAAATGCTAAAAATCAAGAGCCACAGATTAGAGAAAGCAGATGTTTATGCCCTATCCATCCTTGGATAGAACAAACAACCTGGGCTGCCAGCGGCTTATTTTCTTTCTTAGCAAGAGCCCGGATCTAAGCAGAGTGGGGTGTAGGACAGTGGTGTTATTTATTTTATCCCATTAGAGAATGAAAAATAATAATATTCTTTTTAGGAATCTATATTCTTATTCTAAAATTTCTGATTTTAGAATTATTAATTATTTTTTCACACTAACTATACTTTTGGGGTTACTATTGCTTTGCTTATTACTATCTAAAAAGCATGTACTACATAAAACTGTAAAGAAAGTGAAGAAAGGGAAATGAGACTTCTCTTTAGTTTACCCATAAGTGGGAAGCAGTGTGATATATCTTTATTAATATTGGGTTGTAATAAATTTATAACAAATGAAAATTAAGATTAAACAATATAATTATGTGGGAAAATATAAGACAAATGTTTTTAAGAAGAAAATGAAAGCATTTGTTACATTATATGTAATATCTAATTGATAAGTTAGGAAAATAAAAAAAAAAGAATAGTAAAAACAAAAAAATCTGATGTTCTAGAAAATATTTTGCACTATACAGTTTTTTTTAAAACAGCAAGTAAATTACTATAAGTGACATAGTAGAAAAAAACAGAAACTACAAAATAATAACAAGGAAGCAAGAAATTACTTCTACTTACATTTACACTTACCACTCCTTCTCCTCCTCTTCTTCACCCTTCTATTTCTTGCTTCATGGTTTTCCATAGTGTTTATATATCATTATGGATTTAAATGGTCTCTTAATGATAGGCATTTGAGGTTTGTCCCATCGCAACACACTCAAGTTTATTTATGAGCAAATTTTTCAAAAGTGAGATTTCTGGGTTAAATTTAATTAATACAGTTTAAGATAACACAGTTTGTTAAGAACGTGATTGTCTTGGTTTGTCTAAACAGACTCCATGAATTACTCCGGGAAAAAAGACAAAATTAAGTATCCACTGGACAGCAAGTTGTTTTTAAAAACATGGAAAATGTAGAGTATGCTTTTATGAACATCCTTAATATGTACTATATGCATTTTTGGTTATATAATAATTGGTGATTGGAGACTATAAATTTATTTTTATATAAAAAAATCTATATCCCACTCACTTGAAAATATTGCTTCAAAATGTTGCAATTAATCTTGTTTTTAATTGAAAGTGTTCTTTGTAGTTTTTTATTTTCTTACACAAGTAGTTTATAAATTAACAATATTTGTTATGTAAATTTGGTAAACTATATTTTTTGATATTTGGATTCTTGTAGTTAAAATGGAATTTGGCAATATTCCATGAAAAGTTCCCAGTTTTTACAGAAGAAACTAAATTATTATATGTTAATTGACTAATCTGTTAGTTTTCTTTCAACTCTGCAAATCTGCTTTTAATATGTTTGCTTTATAAACAGATATTTAAATGTGAGTTTCTTTAAAAATGGACTAGCATTTGATTTAAATAATTTTTTTTTCATAAAACACAGAGGGAGGATAGGGTGTGATAAGGAAAACTTTCTGAAAGCTCTAACATTTGTTGCAGAGCTGTGAAATTTTATTTGAGAAGATAGGCAAGGTAAACTTGTCTATCTTTTGAGCTCCTAGCAATAATTAAAATATTCTTCTCAGAACTACCAGGAAAATAAATTCATAACTAGTAGCAAAAAGGTCAAGTATCCTATACTTTATGGAAGCAAATCTGAATCTTTCTCTTCGTCATTTCAGAACTCATAATTCTTTCTCACCACATAATGCCTCCTAGATGGAGACATGATCTGCCAAAGTATTCAAGAAAGAAGAATTATCTAGACAATGACCTTCATCTCTGTCTAAGCACTTTTCTTAGTACTTGCGTGAGTCATAATAAAGGTTCTTAGTCTTTTTTTCTGGAACTGAAAGCTCTGTAATTATTATATCTTATAAAAAATTCACTTGCTAGAGAGAGAAACATGTCTCAAATTTGGACTAAAGGGAATAAAAAATATGATTAAATATAACCCAAATAAGTTCTCAGTCTTGCATTAAACATTAAATTGTACCTTGCCTAAAATAAAGTAAAAATTCTTATTAAAATAATGAGTTAAGTCAAGTTTAAAATAACTGCATGTTAAAAAAGATAAAGCATATACTGAAACCTTTCAGATTGTATTCTTTAGCATGCTAACATGATTCACAAATTTATCATAATACAAGTAATTATTTGGGGAAAAAATATTTTCCCCAAAGATATCTATGGAATTAGATTTGAGTTACACACCATTCACTTGAACATTAAAAGTTATCAATAGCATCCAAGTATTTGGAGAGTTATATTAAAATAAATGTCCCATAACTTAAATTAGGAAGCAATATTTTATATCATTTATGTGTATTTAGATGTTTCTATTGATTTATTTATTCACTTTTAAATTATGATATTTTATTTATTATGATATACATAAAATTATATATAAAGTTATATACACTATATGATACACATAGACAGATAAATTATTTTGAAGATATCCTTTTGTACTTACACTTGATGCCCAAGAAAATGGAAGTTGTTAATGAGCCCATGCAGAAGATACATAAAATCACCATCACAACACACCATGTTCCTAAATAAGGAATAGGGACAATGAAATTGAGTTAGAAAAAGGCCAGGATAAGACTAGACTGAGTAAAAAAAAAAAAATCAGCTTAAGGCATTCCAACTAGAGAATCACTGAGGCCTTGTAACAGTAACAGGAAAAAGAGAACTCAAACTCTGAAATATAAGTTAAAACTCGGATTACATTTGATTCGCAAAAATGTCAAAATGAACGGATTTAATAACATACTTATCTTATTCTTAGATGATGCCACAACCTTACTAAACTAGTTATATGTATGCTTTCTAACGTATTTTAGAGATTATAGCAAACCAGTTAACAAACTTTAATTTTTGAAAGTAAAAATGTTGTAATGCATTTTCCTCATGTCCTTTCGGAATTACTTGAACATGTCTGGTTCAAAGATATTTCATTTTAAACATATAATTTTAGATCAAGAGCATTTTTTTCCAGATAATTTTGTAACTATTTTGGAAATAAAAGTAAAGAATGTTTGACTTATTGTATTCCTAACAGTAAGCAGAGAAAAAGATAAAATTTACCTAGGATAGTACAATAACCTAAATAACACCCCAGCTCAAGATGCTCATGTGCTAATCTCTGGAACCTGTAAATGTTACCATTGTGTGGCAAGAGAGACTTTAAAGATATAATTAAGTTAAAGACCTTGGGAGGGAGATATTATCCTGTTTTATCTGGGACCTCATAAACAAGAGAGGAAATCAGAGGGACACAGTGCAGTATGATGATGGAAAAAGACATTATGCTGCTGGCTTTGGAGGTGGAAGAAGGAGCCAGGAGCCATGGAAAACAAAGATGCAGCTCTAGAAACTGGAAAAAGCAAGGGAATGGAATCTCCCCTAGTGTCTCTGAAGAGAATGCAGCCCTGAGAATGCCTTGGTCTCAGCCTAGTGAGACCTATTTTGGACTGCTGATCTCTAGAATTATAAGATAATAAATTTGGTTATACTAAGGCTGTAAATCTGTGGTAATTTGTTACCTCAACAATAGAAAACTAATACAAATATTAAATAATAAAGACAGAACTGATTGCTATAGCAGACAGCTTCAGGCTTATAAAATTTTGCCAGTTTTTCAACCTACGTTGTCCTTTTTTTCTTAATATTTAACAGATAACTTACAAAGGAGTGTTTATGCAGAAACTGATATAATAAAAAAGTATTTTTTACTTATTTTGCAAATTTGGAATTCTTTGGGAAGAGAGAGAGAGAGAGAAAGTACTACATATTCATCAAGTCCATTGTTCTTTTTCACCTTTACTTACCCCTTTTACACTTCATTTTTTAATGGTAGCATATCAGGTACATTATCAGACCTTTAAGTGGATTATCTCATCACTTGAGTTCATTAGATAACAGAAAACAAAATATAAACTACAAAGTATTCAACTAAATAATTAGAACTGGTTACCTGAATATTTGGTGGAAGATAGATGTTTCTGGTAAAGGTTTGGTGGTGGAGTATCCCATTGAAGGGACGTGTATACTTCTTCCTCCTGCATATCTGAGATACTTTGATAGGTCAGACAGTCCACACGAATGGCTGAGAAAAATAACTCCTTTTGTAGTTAGGAGCAGGTTGGTGAAGAACCGAAATTGGTTACTTTTTCACACCAGTGGGAAAATATGTTAAGTTTAAGGAATAGAATAAGTGCACGTTCATCTAGAAAGTAGAAGTTTATGAAGTTTAAGCCAAAGCACAACTTGTTAAAGAAGGAAATGAGAAAGGAACCATATTCAAAATGGCCAATAGAACATGTTATTGATCTGGCTTCTATAATGTAGTAAATATTGAAGGTGAATGCACTGGACTACTGTTAAAATAGAAAGAAAATAAGTGCAAAGACGGCACTTATATTTGGTATTGGAAGTGAAACATAGGGGTCACCTGGGTAGCAAAGATACGAAGATAGCTCTTGTTGAGCAAACCAGGATGTAGGGAGTTGTAGATCACTGTGTATCTTTAAACAAAAGAGCTAAAAAGGGATTGCATCTCTAAAATAAATGTACACACTGCAATAGTTAGGCTAATGCAGTTGCTGTGACAAGTAAACTTCAAAATATTAGTCATTTAACACAATAAAATTGTCTTTCTTGCTTATATAATATTTTATATTCAGTAATCCTAGTTAGTGGGGAGTTTTTCTTCAAGTGGGCTATGAGCTCCATCTCTATTTAGAAACATTAAAGTCCTCTGCCTCAAGCCATTGGAAAGGAAAAGAAAAGGTGGCAAATCCATACCTGCTTCTTGAAACCCATAACCTCTACTACATGTATCATGTGTCACATCCATATCCACTGATGTAATGCCCTTGTTTGGACCTAAAGGTTGAGACTGATAAACATAATTTTTGTTTGACTAGCAAACTTTCTATAACAACTTAACTCTAGAACAGAAGTGTGAATTATTTAGTGGATAGATGGCCACATTGGCCACATCCTATGACTATTGCACTGGTATTGAGAAATCTGATCTTTTAATTATCATTGGCCATTTGTCCTTATGGCCAAAGGTCATATCTCAGTAATTTACAGTCTGCAAACTCCACCAATCTGCAAAATTGCAATGTTCTTTTTTTATTTCAGTGCCTCACTGGATCAATCACTGATCTCTGTAATAGAAGAAAATAAATGGCACTCAAGGGTAATCTAAGGGCATTTAATAAAGATCCTGCTTATAAAGTTTGAAGAAAGCTTAAGGGAAGCAAAAAAAGGGTGGGGAAAGATGCATTGAGAAGCTGTTATTACTCGTAGGCCTGAAGCATTAAAGGAAGGGTATTTTTTTGAACTTTGTAACCTGTCTTGACGGGAGCTCTGGCCTAAGATAGAGAGCATGCAACTTTTGCCAAATCATAAAATGGTAGGGAGAAAGCTGGAGAAATCAACACCTTGACTGTTCTCTCCTTTCATCCTCTAAGCACTGCTAGCACCCTCCAATAGTTGAATTGACTGGAAGCCAGAGGCCATGTTTGCCCAGATAATGCTATTCATTTGAATTCTGTCTCCCAATGTGCAGAGTGGGGCTAAGAGAATTTCAAGAGGTAAATGAAGAATATCCAGAAAGTTTGTTAAATATTTTATATGACTTTCGTATGACCTGAGATTCTGATCTGAAAAATAACATGACTAACTCAATGGAATTATTTCTATTTTGAGGAGAAGAAGAGGAAAAACCATAAGTATACTAAATGTGTATTTAGACTAAAGTAGGGAGCACAGGTACAAAAGACCACTGTGTTGTCATTAATTTCCAGAATCTCTCTCAAATTTTATCAGCTCTAAACATCAGGTTCAGAAAGACGTACTTTTCCCAAATACAGTATATTCTCTAATAAATTTATTTGGGGAAGCATTGGACATTCCCAGTAAAAATTAATATGTTACTTGTATTACTTTTGATGTTTTTAATCATACTACCTGTTATTAAAGATAACTTGTATCAGAATCAACTAAGGATCCTTATTAAAAACATAGGACTCTGTGTCTCCTCAGCCCTCAACTGAGTACCATAACTATTTGTATTTAAACATCTAGTATTTTAACAAACACTTCAGCTGAGCTGTTTGAGAATCATGTTCATAAATTTTTTTACCACTAATTTAAGAAGAATGAGGCCTTTAGGGAAACTGTGGGAAGGATGTGCAATTTTTGCCTGTTATCCTGTTAAAGAGTGCCTCTCCACATATCTATAATTACTTCATGAGTTACTCAGCAAAAAAACAAGCATAGAACTGTCAGGAAAAGAACTAGATAAAATATTTTTATTTGCTGTTCTGTCTACTAGCCTTTTGGCCTTGTTAAGAAACTTTTATTTATTTTCAAAACCCATCAAGTTTTTTGCAAACTTTACTGGTTTTTCCCCCCCATGGGAAATTACTGCTGTTGAGTCTGACTAGAGATAGACTTAAAATTGAAATTATATTTGTATAGTATTTTACTGACTGCACCACTTTCCATAAAACTATCTGACACAATGGGAAGCTAGAAACTATGCTTGGTGTGGGGTAAAGAATAAGAAATAGGAAAGTCATGATGTTTGCCTTCACGGAGTTTCTAATATAGTTAATATTCTGAAGATTTATTTTAGGTTGTAGAGCTGTAAGATATACAAGATGGGTGTTATCTTATTTTTACTATGAGACAATGGAAGTTAAAGTGGCTACTTGATTGGTCCATATTTGTACTTTAGTTAAGTGAGCACACCATCTAAATTATTCTACTGATTTCTTTCCACTATCTTATGCTATCTTTCAAGCTTACATATTTTGTATAGTTTTAAAACTTAAATATTTTGCACAGCTTAAGTCAATTTAGCTCTAACCTTTTTTGTTCCAATTTAAATTGTATATGTTTCTATCTGAAGATACAGTGAGTCAAACTATGTTGAGATAATTAGAAATAGAAGACAAGAAGAAAATCAATGAAAACAGAATAACTTGGAAACAAATGATCAATTTACAGATTGGCTTCTATATGTATAAAAAAGGGACTAAGTGGTCTTGGTAGAAAAAATAATGTAAAGATGACTCCAAGAGGAATAAATGAAAAAAAAGCAATTTTATGGCTAATGATTCCTTTATCTAGATCTTTTATTGTATAGCCAAATACTCATCTACGACATCCTGCCCATATCTTTGCTTTAAAGCAGTTCATCTACTTTTGCCATGCCTGCCTTTCTCTCACACATTAAATAATGTTTGTTCTTACAGAAGGTAGGGTAAATTTTCCCATTATGAAAATAAGCACAATTCATATTTTCTCTTCCATTTCCAGAAAGTGCAAACCTGTGAACAAAAAAGGTAGAATGAGTTTTTTTGAAAGCTAAATAGACAATCAACATTAAAACTTCATGTGTGATATTTATTGCATAAGGTAGAGACAAAATTATTGGGGGGGAAAGTTAAAAACAACATTTAGAGCATCAAGGAACTTCCAGTCTGCTAAGAAGTATAAAGTTTGTGCATTTGAATAGCTCAGTAGTAATTCAGTGTGACATAAGTTTAAGCAACAAGTAAATGATAGTTACAGTCGTAGTCCAGAGGAAGAGATGGATAGGGATCTGAAATGATGACAGAGACTCTATCTTCTCATCTTTTCATAGAAGATAATATATTAATTCTACCTTCAAGAAGAGTAGTATTTAGATCAGCAGAGGTGGGGAGATCGGAGAACCCTGTAGGAAAAGTAACTTCACAGGCTGGAAATGAGCTCAAGGGAAAGTAAGCTGATTAAATATTTTTGAAATAAAGATTTATGTTATAGGATAGCAGATAGAAGGCAGTACACTGTATTGTAGTTGCCTGTTAATGTATTTATATTCCCTGCTACAATGCTTATGATCAAAGGGAAAAAAAATGTATACTTACTAACACATTCACCAGATATCTATGGAATACCTACTATGTGACTGGATTGTCTGTAGAAGGATGGAGCTTTATGACATGAACATTAGAACCACCTTGTGAATGATATTGTTCCTGATTCTCGGAGACACTTAAGGAAAAGAGTAGGTAAAATGCTACTGAAAAGTCAAAAGAATCTGCAGAGTAGCAACTTTCAACCATAAAATAATGATAATTTGTTCTAAAAATATGTGAAGAGAATCATATTAAGCTAAAAAAAACACATATAAAATGTTTCAACAGTGAAGGTAGAAATGAATGAGAATAGAGGTGAGTTGTGACTTAGGTAAAGAGCAAAAAAATGAGATAGTAGAGAAAGTAGAATTGTCTTATTACTGGTGTTCTCTCATTAGGATTAACATCTGCTTATATAACCCACAGTAGGGTATAGAGCTGCCTCTCAACTATTTACTAACATGCATTCAAGAGAATAGAGCATCTCAAGAATAAAAACTGCCAGTTATGTCTTGTATTCTGAGTGTCCAGTGACTTACATATTTTGTTGGGGAACTGAGCCATCTTCCCATGTCCAGCTCTCATTAGAGTTCTGGCGGGACAATCCAACCCAACGAATTAATCCAGTCCTGGATTTGATATATTCCTATTGCAAACACAAATAAGTATAATAGTCAGATTGCTCTCACAGTTCTTTAAAAACATAAAAACAAAGCTTCATTATAAGACCCAGGACAAAAACAACAAGTTAGATTATGTGTCTATAATAATAGTAATAAATTATATTTGTTATTTAGATTGTTCCAAGTTCACTTATTTTAGAATTTAAAAATATTCATAGAACACAGGAGCTAAATTATACATAAAATAGCTGATATTTTAATCTCCATATATGTTTATTTTTCACCAATTGAAGATTAAAGTACTGTACCAAATATGGCTCTTAAGTGAGATAAATGATAAACAAGTAGAGAAAAAATGAAAAAGAAATACATTGTTGGTGAAATTTATATTTCTTAGATTTAACTTCTATTTGCTTTGGTTCATTATTTAGTTTGCTTACAAAATCTTGCATTAGAAGTATTAATTTATTATGGTTGATTGGGTAAAAGAAAATTATAGGATGTCTTTTTCAAAGGGATTTTCAAAAAATATACATCTACTTTTCCTGATTTACCATTTTCTACTTAGGAATTTTCATGTGTTTTATTAACTGCATAGGTTTAGGCCTGAAATAATTCCAGGCCTAATAATTTGTCAAATTAATTAATGAATTAATCAGTCGATCAATCAATCTATGGGTAACAAAATTAAATGGAAGTCAAATGCTCATATATTCTCATACCTCCCAGAAAAACAGATAGATGAGAGTACATTCTTAGCAAATAAGAAATAACTAAAGCTTCTAGACAGACATGTGAGACACAGAATGGCATTTCATAAAGAGAAAGACACTTAGAACTGCTTATTTCTTAAAACTTGAGCCACTAGTCACCTTTCAGTAAATTCCTGGTCTTTTCTTTGAAATACAGCCACATTACATATTTCATTATAGGAAGTAATATTCTACCTGAAATTTTGCCTGAAATATAACTTTATTTCTCAAAAATTATGTTACTTTCTTTTTTAGTTATAAATATCCAGCCTGGCATCAGCTTAAAATAATATTTAAGAGGTATTTATATGTCTCCAATTAATCTCTTTGTAATGGAATTGAGATTTTTAAGGCACACACTTATTTTGTCTGATTGGAAAAAAAATTTTATTTATCTAAATATATTCTCTATGAATCTAAGCCTACAAAAATAGTAAGTGGATAGTACAGCAAGTTAAAATAAGAGGGCAAAAAATGATCATGAATGCCACTAGCCTGATCTCCTCACATCTAGTACACTACTATGTACTTCAGCTCTCAAGAAATTATAAGTCAATTTTGCTGATCTACACTATCAATTGTGTAGAATATGGCTGGCTTGAATATTTAAGTTCTATTGAATTTCTCTCTACACACAGCCCCAATCCTCATCTTCTATTCCCATTGGTATATTTTTATTATAATGTAGAAAAATGTAAATGATTACTATACTAGAAATTATAGAATAAATACCATAAAGAATTTTTGCCTTTAGGAAAACTATGTTTTGATAAACCTGTTACTGTGTAGAAAGAAGACTCCAAGACTTGGTTTCTGGCCAGCTCCCAGGATTCATGAAAAGAAAAAGCTACATTAAATAATAGAGTGTGAATGTGGACATATTTTGTTTGAAATTATAGCCTTTGTTAGAGGCTGTCAAAGCGGGAAATGTAGAAGAAATGACATGTTTAACAGAAAACTTTCAACTTACACCTTGATAAGGTTTTCGGATTAGCACAAATGAGAAGGAATGAGAGAAAAAAAAAATTAACTCTAATGTTTCACTTGAGATTTTTCTCATTATTTCTAAATATTTGACATAGGAATCTCCTTACCAGAATGTTCTGGTTGGCGATCTTCAGTAGAGTAGCATTTATGTTGGTACAGTACTGCTTACTCTCTTCCCAGGTTAAGTTGTGCCTGAAGAATCCATAGCAACTATCTCCATAATATCTCCAATTGGCGTCACATGGGCTGCACTTATGGTCTTAAGGAGAAATCAAGCATAAAAATCCTTTTTTTTTTTTTTAAGAATTACTTATTGCTGTAGATTCAATATTTCCTATAGTTCTCAAGATTTCCCACTGATAGCATCACAGAAATACATCCAGGGTGAGGGAAATGAAGAGTTTACCAGCCATACTTACTAAAGTTATCCTTTTGTTCTGAATGTTTTATTAAATCTTGACAGAGCTGGTTGGCTAATTTTTGCAGAGTTTCTGAGATATTTTTATTCTCAACTTGTAGGTAGTTTTGCTGTATGACAACTAGATGTAAAAATTAGTTAATAATTTATAATCAAGATAATTAAGGTAATGTAAAGACCTTTCAATAAACTTTAATTTCTCTAGAATTACCGAGGTTTATCCAAAATAATAAATAAACTATTTGAAGGAGACAGTCACAAATAAGGAGATGCCAATCGCCTGCCCAAAGCAGTTGTTTTGTTTTCCTTAAATACAGATTTCTAAGCAGATTTCATTAAACAATGACCTCTGTTATTTTGTTTTTCATGTAATATCAAAATATCCATTCTTCAAAAAATAAATATTGATTTCTTCATGATGAAAGTATTGTGATATTCAGCTAAATAAAAAATGATGAATGAAAGATTATAAAATATCTTATGAAAAAATAAACTACACAGATGATAAAGTGACATTGGGGGACTTTTAGATTTATAGAAAGAAAAAATATTTATAAATTAGGTGGGATATGATTTATCTCTGAGTAGAAGTAAATACATTTATTAAACAAATAGGAAGAAGGATATTTTAGGAAGAGGGAATAGAATGAGCAAAATCTTAAGCAGAGGGACATTTGCAAAACAGAAAACTCCATTTTGGCTGGATCTTAAGATATGAGGAATAGGGAGAAAAAAAAGTTCCAAAAGATAGTGTGGATATGTGCTGAAGAATAACTTAAAGACTAGTTTAAAATACTTGGAAATAATTTTAAATAATAAAAAATATAAAAGATTTTAATCAGAAGAAAAATACCAGAGTTCTTTATTGAAAATATCTTGGAAGTTATGTATAAGATTATTAGAAGAGTAAGAAAAATAGTGACATTTAAGCTTTGTGGCATGCACCAAGACTCTTAAGTATTATCTTTCTCACATGAAATGAGTCAGTACTTACACATAATCCCCAGAGCCACCAACCCAACAAACAGCCCAATGCACAAGATCAGCAGAACCAAAGCCATCACGTGCCACAAAGATGAGGAAGCAGGGTCAGCTGTGGGCATACAATAAAGAAGTCAGGGGGCAGGCAACATGGCATAGTTATGAGGCAGCATCATTCTTGGCCTTCTATCTCAGGATTAAGTGATATAAATAGTATCATTGGCAGATCTTGCCAGTGTTCCCTTGGTGATTATCAACAGTAATCACAACCCACTCCTATTCCACACATCCATCCCCATCTTAAGTGGACTTCTCTCTGAGTCTAAATATAACTAGTTATTAAGATCTTGTGTGTTCATTTTGTTTTGTGGCCACCTCCATAAATAATTGCTTTAATGAGCAGGACCTGGAGAATCACACCCATTTGGTGATATATTAAAAAATAGGATTTTCAAACATTCTTACCCCTTACAGCCTTGCTTTCTATTCCCTTTAGCATTAAACTCTATAAGCCTAAAGTAATGTTCCCTGTTTGTATCTAAATAAGTTCATCTGACCCTATGTAAATACTACTCAAATGCTATAGAAAAAGTTCATTCAGGAAAATAAAATAAAACTATACATATTATCACTAGTTTGTTTTTTTAAAAAAAAATAAAAAGGAAACTAAGGTTAACTCACTTTAATAATTAATTTTCAAATTGTTGACGCTGGCCATCTTACCTGAGGTGAGAGCCGGCTTTCGAGTTTTAACATTTAAGATAATATATCCATCTTCATCCTGCATGGCTTTCTTTGCACTGCAAGTGAACTCAGGGTTCAATGACTTTGCAAAATGTAGTGTCCACTTTTATGATTCCATTTTCTGTCTGTCTGTGATACTTCTCTCTCTGGTAAGCTGGAGCCATGAGTCAGGGCATATGTTTTTGGGGTGTGTAGTGTGTATGTGTGTGTGTGTGTGTGTGTGTGTGTGTGTGTGTGTGTGTGTTGTGTTTCCAGGAAGCCCTTTTATAGCTGCTCAGAGATACACAAACCTTAAATATAAAAACACAAAAATAATAACTTATGGTAAAGGAATAGATATGACATTTATTTCCTTTTTCCTTATCTTCAACTCTGAATGAAGGACTATTTCATCCTGTGTATCCTTTCAGAGAACAAAAATTCATGCTTTGTATTAATACTAGCAGAGTCTAAATCATATTGTTTAAATGAACTGATTCTGTTGAAAATTCAGTGGTAAAACACTAACAAATATAGTTTATCTCATTATGAGGAGAAATTCTAAAATAATTTGATCTTATATGGGCCAAACTAGATGTTTCATGGTCTTATGTTAGAAGGCACCATTCATAACTATGACTTAGAATTCAACCAAATGCTTGCATTTTTCATAAATCAAATTCTCCAAAAATTTGAGGACGCCACAAAAGGCATATTGCTTAGAGTTAGGCATCAAAGAGAACAATCACATAAAGTGAAATAATATGGTTTGGGACTTGGTGTATTGTCTTTCAGTAATGTTTGCACTTTAAAGTGAATTTCCAGAAATGAAAAAAATTCTAATTCAACGAAATGTAATTTCAAGTATAGTGGGGCTTAGATGAAGAGCTATTTGGGAAAGGGATGGTTTCTTATTGCTCTTTACATCACAATATAAAATAGATTACATACACTTTACTTTATAAAATGGATTTTTAAATTGTTATTTTAGCTTACAATAAAAGTATTTATAAGAACAGCTATAGAAAACTAACTGCTGTATTTATTGTAGAAATATAACTGAGTGTTATCGACTTTGTCATTAGGGTCACTCTTCTACAGTTATGTAGCAGATATTTTTGTTAAACCTTTATGGCCAGAAAAGTATTCTTACTTCTGAAAAACTATTAGGCATTTGTCTTCTAAATGCTCTTATTTCTTTTTTTTCTTTAGGTAATAGAATATTAGACCCTTTCAATATAATAATTACATAGGATGTCATGGCAGATATTTTGTTTACTAACTTTCCCTTTCCTACACATCTTGTAGATATATATATATATATATATATATATATATATATATATATATATATATATTCTTGTTATCTCCTTCACTCTGAATTCTTTGTCAATTCACTTCAAATTATTTATTAAAAAAAAAAAACAGAGGGAAAAAATGGCATACAGGATCTGTTCATCACTCTGGTGACTAAATCAAAGTTGTGATGGAAACAAGGAGCAGCAGCAAGGAAATATCCCTGGGATCTAGAGGAACAAGTCATATAACTAGGAAGAAATCCAAGAAAGCACCCTGCAACGGCCGAAGGTAGGATGGAGAGAGAACGCAGGGCTGCCCAGTTCCAAGCAACTGGGATGGAGGCTGCAGCAGAAGCTTCTTAAAGGGGCTGCTTCTCTGAACAGATTTTCACAATGACACACCTGCTTGCTCTGAGAACCAGTGCCAATTTGGCTCTGTGCAGGGGGTACCAGGGACTTACAGGGAGACATTGTCAGAGTGAGGACTGAGGTGAGACCCGCTCTATACAGAAGTGCTGGCTGAGGTGAGCCCTTCCACCTCCCAGTGTGAGGACATAGCGCCACCTTAGCTGTGACGTCATCAAACTGGAAAACAGAGGTCGCTCCACCCAGAAGATTCTCTGAAACTCTGTCTTCCCCAACTCACGGCTCCACTGGAGCCACATCCTGGTATATCCTCAGTGAGTCAGGTGCTCCTTGATGAGCAGCACCTAGACTCACACTGGAGACAGCTGGCCTCGGTTTCTGGTGTGGCCTTTTGAGGCAACTATAAGCACAGCATCTGTGGATTCCTTGCTAAATCTTAACAGGTGGCCCCGGAGGGGCAGAGGCTTGGGCTAAATTTGGCCTGTAGCTGAACCCCTCTCAGGACTGTGCCACTGGGCACCTACTTCACAAATCCACACTAATAAGACCAGGAGACTTAGGAGTTTTGTTTAGTACATAGAAACAGACACAAAAATGCAGCCAAAATGGGAAGACAAAGCAGAAACCATTTGAGAGAAGAAAACAGAGATCCAGATATAATGGAGTCAAATAATCTAAAAGATGCAGAGTTCAATACACTGGGTATGAAGATGCTCAATGAACTTTTGGGAATAGTAGATAAATTCAGTGAGAACTTCAACAAAGAGATAAAAAGCATAAAAACAGAAACAGAAATTATAAAAGGGAACCAGTCTGAAATAAAGAACACATTATCTGAGATGAGAAATATATTAAATGGAATAAACAAAGGAATAAACAAAGTGAATAAAGAAGAGGATCAAATGCTGTATCAAGAAGACAAGAAAGCCAATCAAAACACTCAATTAGCATGAGAAGAAAAAAGATGCCAAGACTATAAAAATAATTTAAGGAAGATATGGGACACTATTAAGGCTCCAAATATTCATGATTGGCGTAACTAAAGAAAATCAAGATGTTGAATAGCTATTTGAAGAAATAATTATGGAAAACTTTCCTAACCTGGTGAAGGAAATCGACAAAAAACAAACAAACACACACACAAACAAGCTCAAAGAATTCCAAAAGTCAGGAATTCAAAAAGGTCTGCATCAAGACACATTAAAATTAAAATGCCGAAGATTAAATACAAAGAAAGAATATTAAAAGCAGCAAGAGAACAACAGATAGTTATTTATAAGGGACACCCATAAGACTGGCAACTGATTTCTCAAAAGAAACCATGCAGGACAGAAGGACTCGGCAAAAAATATTTGAAAAGATGAAGACCCAAGATCTACAATCAAAAATAATTTATCCATCAAAGCTATCATTTAGAGTTGAAGGACAGATAAAGAGCTTCCCACAAAAATAAGCTAAAGGAATTTGTCGCCACCAAGCCAGTATTATAGGAAATGTTGGAGGGACTTCTTTAAGAAGAAAAAACATGTATCAGAAACAAATAAAGAATGGTAGCAACTACATTCCTATCAATAATTACCTTAAATGGAAAAGAATTAAGTGTTCCAACCAAAAGATAGAGTAGCTGAAAGGATAGGAAAACAAGACTTTTACATATGAAAAAGAAGGGGAGAAAAAAGATATTGCTCTGATGGACCTAGAAGGAAGGTATTTAAGTCAGATAGAGAATGATAAACACTATATGATTTCACTTATATGTGGAATCTAAGGAATAAAAAGAACAAACTAATAAAAAACAGACTCACAAATATAGTGGACAATTTGATGTTGGATAGAGGGGAGAAGAGTTTGTGGGGCTGGGAGAATGGGGTGAAGGGCTAAAGAAGTACAAATTAGTAGATGATGGATGGTCACGGAGATGGGAAGCATGGCATAGGGAATGCACTTAGCATTAATATGTTGGTCAGGTGGAGAGTCAGGGGAGGGAGGGTGCAATTGGAGAGATTGTTTTATGAACTGTATAGATGTCTAACCAATGTACTGTAAACTTGAAACTAAATTAAAAAAAATAAAAAAAACTTTTCTACACACCTCAAATTATTTTGAGACTGAGATAAAGAATAAACAAAACACATATGAAAAACATTGCCTGATTAAAAAATAAAAACAGCATGATTTAGATATTTTCATCAAAAACCAGTCCTTAATGAAAAATCTTACTTACTTTAAATAAAAGTTGAATTTAATAATGTTCTAAAAATTAAGTAATCAAATTTTTTAAACCCCCAAACCCATTGTTGTCACTGAGTTTCTTATCTCAGTTATATTTGGTGATTCCCAATCATAAGTAGTGTAATTTCAGATTGTGATTCTACTATTCATCTAGCACTGCTTTCATTTGAATAACTTCTGTTTCAGTCAAAGTGGACTCTTCCCTCTACCAGAGTGTAACCACCTAGCTCTCTCAGCACAGCTGAGTATCAATTCCATCCTCCCTCTCTTTCATTGCCTGTGTCTACTCATGTACCAAGTTTTTCTTTCACATAACTCCTTTTTTCTAAGGCAGTGTTCTTTCTGACACTGCCTTACTTTAGTGGTGTTTTCTTTTTCTTAAAATATACAAAAGCACCGAAAAATAATTGTGACTAAGCAACAGAGAGAAGAGTGTGAAGGAAGTTATTCAAATGACATCTTTTCAATAAAGTTTGACTCTGGTCTCTTAATAGACAAGTAGATAATTTCTAAAAATTTACAGTTAAATTAAATAAAGTATATTAATAAAAGATCCATGGACATTTGGAAGCCTTTATAATTATTGTAAACATTTTTTTGTTTCATTAACACATGCCTGAACAAGGTGTGAAATGTAATGATTGCTTACTTTATTAGAGCTTTTACATTCTTCAGGTCTTGGGCAATTGGCTTAATTATAAAAATATCCCATTTACTTTTATTGTAAACCACCAGGAATATGCTGCGTTTACTTCTTGATCCATGAATAATTAAAACTGTACATTTTATATCAGGTAAAGCCGAAATGGCTAACACTAAGCCTCAGATGATATTAACTTGCTGTATCTTAGTCTCTGGATTGTAATTCATATTGGTTTTGGGGTGTTTGATAATTCTAGCCACAGACTGATGGTGTGATATCTAGATCTATGTTTCATGAATATATATTTGCCTTTATTTGCATTCCCCAAGAATGGCTTTGTGGTGTTAGAAAAGTGCTAAGTGAATACAGAGATTCCTGGGATCAAAGGCACTTCTGATAGCATCAGGTCTTGATTCTGCTTTCTCCCTCTACATACCCAATAGATACAAGCTCAGCAACAAGCAGAGAACTGTAGAGGAAAAAAATAGATATAACAAGCTTTTCTTTTCTCTTTTTCAAAATACAGAGGATTTGTAAAATATCTCTTGATCATTCTTCAAGGTATATTGTTGACTAATTTTAATTGTGTTTGCATATTTTATTGCTCCCTCTTTTTCTGGTTCAGGAAACTAAAAAGAAAACTGGAGGGAAAAAAGTTCTTTATTCTGAAGAGCCTATGAGTTTAAATTTGTAATAATAATAAAAAATCCTTTATTTATTTAATTACTATTTTAGAGATTAAGGGGCACTTATACATAAATTACCTCTTTTATTTTAAAGCAGACAGTTAATTAATGTTTATTATGTTTTAGACACTGAAGTTGATGATTAGTATTCAAGGAAAAAGTTATGATACTAGTCTTTATGGAGAATGAAATTTCAGGTTTTTGCTACTTACCCTTTATTTTTAATATTTAGGACAACTTCCCTCACCCCATCACACAGCAGCTCACATTCTTGTACCTCTTTCTTGCTTCACTCTTTTCTGTAGCATTTATAACTCTCTGACACACATAGAGTCTTCTTAAACATTTAAATTTTTGTTATTTATTCCCTCAAGAATATATTCAATGACTCTAAAATAGTGACTGAGATACAGTTACTATCCAATAGATATTGGTGAATAAATGAATGAATAAATACATGTACAATGGGCATTTTCAATCTAATATTACAATGCAAAAGAGAAGTTTAAGGAATTTTGGGACTCTTCTATTCTTGTAAACAGCAGTACCATCTACCGAGTTTCCAAGTTCTTTCCACCATAGTAAATTTTAGATTTATGTATTGTCCAGACTCTATTTTCTATGTTTATAGCTGAAGAATGAGTAAAAGACATTAGGATCACAATGACAAGTTGTAGATACAATAAGAAAAAAAATTAGTGGAATGCATAACATTATGGATAAGATTGATCAATGTATAATGATGGCTAGTGAATCTGTAAAAAGTAAGACAAAAATAAAACAACGTTGAATGCTATAATAATGCCTCTAAACTGAAAAAATATATAAAAAGGAATTGAGCATTTTACAGTTGTAATATCTTTTTATAGACTTTTTAATGTACATCACCTTTAAGCTAATTCTTTTCATCGGTGATATCCTGTTTCTCAGTCCTCGGCATTAAATTTGTTGGTTCACATTTTACTTACTAAGCTCTTACACACATTATATACTGTTTATTTTTGGAAAAAGCTAGGATTTCCTGTCCTAGACTTTTATGAAAAAGACATAATTATTACTTTTATTTTCAGAAAGTTAAACATGTGGACTGAAAAGGAAAATAAGCTTTGTTAAAAGTTAGTGAGCCAAACAATAAATAACTATCAGACAGTGACTATGGCAGAGCATTTTGTTTCACATTGTAGAGAAAAATAAAGAAAAAACATGTGTTAGACTTCATCCGTAACACTGAGTTTATCATGCACATGCATACCAAAACATCTGTTAAGTAAACGAGTTAAATAGTAATCAAATGGAATATGTAAGACTCAAAGGAGAGACAAAAATTGCATAAGAAGAGAGAGAAAAAAGAAATGTTTATTAGGCGGGGCAAACATCTGAACAAAGCTATGCAAGTTTGAGTATAATGTGATCAAGGGCAAGAGAATTGATCAAGCATATTTAAACTGAAGAGTCATGCCATAGCATATTTGAATATAAGGTGTCCAATTAAAACTATTATAAAACTTACATGGTAGGCAAAATTAATAAATCAATTATTAGAACATACGTTTATTGATCACTATTTATGTTTTAAGCACTGTATTCTGGAGATCAAGTGATAAACAAAATACACAAGAATTGTGCTCTTATCAAGATTATATTCTAGGGGAGGGTGGTGAACACAGATAGCAAAGAAGCAAAGTAAAAAGCAAAGTAGTTTCAGATCACGATAAATGCTATAAAGGGAAAAATATTCTATATTAGATCTCTTGTGGTCAGTCTTAGGGCAGGCCCTGATTGTGCTAATTTGAATTGGTTTGACTTTTACTAGAAATGCTTAGGAAATTGCACAAGTTTCTTCCATTTTTAAAATCATCCCAAATAATTTAAGCCTAATACTGTTATAATAACAGTGATACCTATCACTATTAATGCTTCTCTATGCTTGTCTTAATCACCTTTGTGGTGGGTATTATTCTTATGCCAGTTTTACTAAGAAAAATAAAGCACAGAGGTTTAGAAACTTGTCAAAAGTCACAGGACAAGTAAACGCTGATGCAAAATTTGAATCAATCAGTCTATCTTTATAGCCCTTTATTTCAGTCAGGATATTTTATTATCCTGAGAGGATGAATATACATTTCAAAATAGATTTCATGCTATATTCATCCTCTGGCTCCTCCTTGTGGCCAATTTTTTCTTTCTGCTTTTATTATTTTTTTTTTTTAGGTCTTTGACATCTCCAAATTTAACCTTCACTTGTCTTCATCCCTTTTTGCAAATAATTTTGAATTAATTATTCTTCTGGAATTTTCTGGGTACTATCTAATATATGCCCTTCTTTTAAACTGTTGTCTGAAATACATATCATCTGCGGGAATGAAGTGGTCCTTGAGAAACCAAGCAAGAATATAACTTCCTATCATGCAAACTCAGTATTTCTTTCAATGTATCCTAAATCAACAATATATCTATATTTAATTCTTTTTTCCCCCTATTTTTTATTTTTCAACAAACAGTATTTTCTGATGTTTTTAACATTTGTGAGAGCAGCAAGAAAAGTCAAAGGTGGTTCTGCATTTTCCAGATGTGTAGGAAAAAATGAGTGAAGAGATAAGCAATGAAGTTGTGGCTGTAGGTAAGGAAATTATTATTATCATTGACTCTCGTAAATGGTTTTAGCCAAATAAAATAGAAAATGCAACATGAGAGATTTATGACAATGAACAGGTGGAATGGTCACTAAATTTGATATCTTAGTGGACATCAAAGTACTGTAGGTTGTAGCATCACTATTAGGAGGAGGCTGAAAAGATAGGAGTTGAGGTTAGAAAGAAGAATATCTGAAACCAAAGTAGAAGAGGTACTTATATTGGTAATAAAATTGTTTAGACTCTAGTGCAATGCTATCCAGTAGAATTTTCTGTGATAATGGATATGTTACATATCTGTGTTGCGCAGGTCCATAGCCAAGAGCCACCTGTTGTTGCAGAGCACTTGAAGTATAACTAGTCTGACTGAGGAAATGTATTTTTAATTTTAACTAATTTTAATTAAGTTTAAATAGTCACATGTGACTAGTAACTACAATATTTTGCAACATAGTTTTAAAGTATGATCATTATAATTAGGTGGCTGATTTATAGATGTGGTCAAGGTTATGGAAGCTAAATCCAGGAACTGAGGGCCCAGCGTATGAGATTTATCACCTGTGTAGATATTAAAATCACTGATAATCATCACAGGAATAGAGGTGAACAAAAAGATTTAAGACAATTGAAAAAATGCTAAAGAAATGAGAAATGTGCTAGAAAAGTGATAGATGACCACAACGAGGTGGGTTATTCGATTGTATAATCTGGTAAAATAAGCTACAGAGATGCTGGAGGTTTTTAAAGGAGAAAAGTATAAGCAGTAATTTCTAAATTGAATAAAATTACAAACTAATAAGGGTAATACAGACTTTTAGGATCACAATAGTAGAAAGTGTGTAGAAAATGTGACTAATCTTCCTTGTAGAAATAATTAGGAACCAGGTGAGATTTTTTGTTATTGTTCTACCCATGCATTATTTCTTATAAAATAGTAAGAGGCTAACTATTTTCTTAGGGGACGTAAAGGTATGTGAAAGACGCAGGGAAATAAAAATGAAAACTCAGTCTTTGTAAACTTTGGTGAAAGTGAAACACCAGAGCAGAAATAGAAAAACATCTGAAGTTCTCATTTCTAAATCACCTATTTTATGTGCCTTTTCCTAGCATAAATGGTCTCTGTTTTTACCTAATTTATCTAGAATAGGAAAGATAAACATAGATTTATTATTCATTTTCATGTTTTTGGCCATGAAGTTTAGTTGTTATGACCCAAGCCTCCAAACCTTTTTGAATTGAACATTCCATTAGTTTGGAGAGAAAAAAAAAATGAACATGAACAAGAATATATGCACATTTATGTATTTAGAGATTATGTACAAATATTCGTGAAGAATGATGATTATTATATCGCCTTTCTGCAGCCCATTGGATATTTGTTCCCATCCCTGAGGTAAATGCAACTCGTGCTGTAGATGTTAGACTAAAATAATTTTCATGAGAGGTGGACCTTGGAAGATTCTGGATCACTCCTCTAGCCATTTGAAAGGAAACTCCACACCAAGTCCTCCCCTGAGGATGGTTATCTAATTTTCTCCTTCTTACCCCAAGGGAAACCGTTAGAAAATATTCCTTAGTTTCATTATTCATGGATAGCCTTCAAATATTTTGGGGGGTTCTCTTTTAGTTTTCTGTTGCTGCTGTACCAAATTACACAAATCAGCAGCTTAAACAACACACATTTGCTTCACAGCTCTGTAGGTGAGAGTTTGACTTGGGTCTCACTGGAGTAAAATCAAGGCTATGGGAAGGTCTGTGTTCTTTTCTGAAGGCTCAGTGGGAGAATCAGTTTCTTTACCTTTTTGTCTTCCTTGGCCCCCAGCTCCCTTCCTCCATTTTTAGCCAGCAACATTGTATCTCTCTGACCCTTCTATGTTCTCACATCTCTTTATGATCACATGTAGGAAAGGTTTTCCACTTTAAGGACTCATGTGATTAAACTGAGTCCACCCAGACAACCCAGAGTAATTTCCCCATCTCAAGGTCTGTAATCCTAATCACATCTGCAATGTCCCTTTTGCCATGTAAACTAACTTATTGCGAAGTTCTGGAATTATGACAGGGACATCTTGGGGGGCCGTTATTCCACTTAAATAGGTTCTTAACAACAATTTACTTTCTTATAAAAATTAGTAAACTTTATGAAAATTACATGGAATTAGTAGATGCAATCCTCCAAGAGCCATATGGGTCTGATGCCTAGTATGACTAAATGAGCAATCACACATGCAATACTCTGTATTTTCTTATGTTCTTCCAAATAATACCAGAACACTTTCTATAAAAATTGTCAACTCCTTGTGGCTCATATGATGTTGAAATTTAGAGTATCGCAGTATAAATCCTTGAGTTTACTTTGGTTTTATTGTAAACATCTTTTCAGGGTATTTTTAGGCTTAAGAGAGAGAAGATAGAGGTAGATATTTTATCAAGTTATTTTTTAAATGAAATATAAATTGTAGCTTAATGAGCTGTCAAGATGTAAAGAGACCAGAGATTCCCTCATATCCAGTGTTCTCTACAAATATATAGCACTCCTGATGCCTATGATTGCTTCATACTCCATCCTCTGGTTTTTCTATAGCAGTTTTAACTGTCTCTTAGAAATGGCTGTGGGCTGCCCTCAGGCTAAAAAACAACCAACCAAATTAATTAAAAAACAAAAACACCTTACCAAGTGTCAGTCTCATTCTCCTGGGAATCTGCCTGCTTTTTTTCACTCTCCTGAAACCTTCAAATAATTATTTTTAAAATCACGTCCTGAGTATTAGCTGTGATCTACGAGAGGATTATTTTGTTATAAACTTAGCCATGCCAGAAGGGGACTCCCATTTATACACAGTTTTAATAGCTATCAATTTTTTCTTCATGCCCCAGTACCAACATACACACGCGCACACACGCGCGCACAGCTGGATTTCTTAAAACAGCAGAATAGCAGCCAGATGTGGGTGGCTTTTAACTATACAGCTTTTTCTGTCTCCGTACATGTGACTATACATCTTTTCCTGTCTTAGTATGAGTATCTGCTTGATATTTGGTATAGATGAGTATAAACTAGATCTGATGTGTCCATACAGGATTAGCTGGCCTTTGACACATGTAAAGAGGACAGCCTGACCCTTTATTGAATCATTGAGGATCATGGGAATTCTCGCATAAAACCACCATTCCTGCTCTGCTTCCAAGCACTCCTTCTTTGCTTCACAGCAAGAAACAATGATGAAAGAGCAGACAGTTTGAAATCTATAACATTCTGATTTCTAAAAAGAATATTTGACTTATAACATTCTGATTTCTAAAAAGAATATTTGACTTCTCTCACTTTCTCTGCAGAAAAACTGGTTGTATTCTGTCTTTACGAAGGGGCAGTGGGATGTGTCTTGGGTGAGTTGAGTATCTTATATGACAGCTCCCAGCCTTGAAAAGAACATCTTGTTCCCAGGCCTGAAGATATTGAAACATTAATTACATAATTTATAGTAGTGCTTTCTTCTACAATGTCTGAAGAAGTGACCTACACAACACTCGCCTTTCAGGATTCTGTTGGAGCAGGAAATAACCAGGATGGACATAACCGAAGGAAAAGAGGTAGGAGTTCAGAGAAAGCAAGACGCGACCTCAGGGTATGGATCGGAGTTTAATGCCTCGAGGTGCTGTTTTCATACTGGTACTCAAGAGAAGGGTGCTGTAGAAGCTGAGAAATGGAGACAAAGTTGCTGGAATATATTAGTAATGTAATTAGTTGGTGGAATATATAAATATATTTGGCAACATTAGTAGTGTTGCCAAAATTCAAGGGACCATTTGTAAATTCCAGAAACTCATTAAATTGTGTGATATTACTACGTTTCATGAAACTGTATTATAGTGAAAATTTTTATTTAGACATAACAGACAGATTGAGTTTGGGGACTAATAGATTTCTTTTATAAATGTAGATCTTGATATTTGTGCATTGTGAGAGATGCCAGAGCACTGTTCTTTTTGAATACAGATTAGAGGCTTAAAGCAGAGAAGGTGAAAGGAACATTTTTTCCAAAGGTATAAAAAAACTGAAGGAAAAAATTGGAAGAGAAGTGAATCAGAAATAGACAACAGACAGTTTCTGTTTTCTAAGTATTAAAAAAAATATTGGGAGTTGAAATTCCTGTATAATTAGCAGTGTTAAATCAATAATAATATGTATTTCTAGTATTATATATGTATTATGTCATATCTTTATCAAAATATAATTATGAAGTAAATGAAATACTATGAGGTTTTTCTCCAGTGTATTAATGAGAAAATTGAGACTGAAAGAAATTAAATGAATTAAACAGGTTCATGTCCAGACATTCTAATCCTTCACTCATTCCCTGTATTCAGTTAGGAGAAATAGCAGTCTCCGCGGTCAGGAATCCAATTTAACATATCAGACTACATCCCTTATCTTCAAGGAACTGTTGATAGTTTAAGGTTGTTGTCCCAAATTATCTAAAACATATGAACTATGTTCTTGTCTTTAGATTTATTTTTAGTTTAAGTGTGTGTGTGTGTGTGTGTGTGTGTGTGTGTGTGTGTGTGTGGTTTGGGGGGCAATATACAAAGAAACGATGGGAATAGACTTTGCGTATTTCTCATAAAGGTAACAGTCACACATTTTTTTTATTTTCTTCAGAAAAACTTAGCTCTAATCCTTGAGAAAGAGTTGTGGATATGGTATGTGTGATAGTGCACCTAGAAATTGAATTAGTTTATCTGAAATATTGAGCTAGATGCCATCAAATCCTGAATTAAGGAATAGGAAGGTCGGGTAAAAAGAACCATTTGTGTATATATTTATATATGTAGGATGCTAAATTTTGAAGTTTTCCACTGGCTTTCTGGTCTACTCTGCTGTTTGTAGGTTAGATGATACATTCATTCCTGCTTTCATTCAGTACTCATTCATTACCTACTAGATGATAAATAGAATAGATAATGGTAAAAATAAATCCACAATAACACTTGCTTTATGGGGTATCTCCTGTTGTCAGGATCATCTAGGGAAGCAGTTTCTGCAACATCTTATTTAAGAATTCAGTAAATTTAAAGAAGAAAGGTACATGATGATATAAAACAAAAACCTGGAAATTAAAAACACTCAATGCAAAAGAGAATGGTAAAAAAAAAAAATGGAGAACTAATTGTAAGGCCCTTAAATAATATTTTTTAGGTATTTTCTAGATAGGGGCATTAAAAAAGTTTAAGAAGCTTCCTGGGTGGGAGAAATGAACAACAGTGTGAAACACCACAAGGCAGTTTTGTTTGCTCATTCCTCTGCTGTCTTTTTTTAGAGTATTCAGCTCTAGCCCCCATATGGCGTTGGGCTGCCCTGAGTCTGCTAACTCTTTGTCTGATGTTGCTGATTGGGCTGGTGACCTTGGGGGTTATGTGTAAGTATACTTACATCAAACTCAAGAAGGGTGAATAGAAAACACATGTGTAAACTATATAAATTTAGATTACATTATGTAATAGGTGTTATATCTTGAATACTCTTAACACTTTCTGCCACTTTCTATTTCTCTTTCTCCATGTCTCCAAGGCAAACCAGCAAAGAACATACTTTATTATTATAAGGATTTTGCCTTAATTGCATTGTTTTATTTTGATAAACTATACTGGACTATGAAGACAGTGAAACTTCTATTTTTGGACTATAAAACTTTTATTTTTCCAGTTACCAGTTGGATTAAGGAGCCTCTTTTCTGCATGGACACACAATCACTTATTATCCCAATGGTTAGAAACAGGAAGTCAACGAAGGTAGACTCAAGGAAGAGCATGCCCTTTCATTTACCCCTAAGACTTTGTACAAGACTGGTACAATCTGTCATCCAAGACCTTTCTAGAGTAGAGAAAACTTTTAAGCAGCAGCAATAGCCTGACTACTGGGAATGAAAGAGATGAACAAGAATGAAGAGTCACCTGACATACCTTAGCCAGTAGATAGAAAGTTGAACTACCTCCACATAAAAATGGAAGCTCCACTTTTAAGCAAAAGCCAAAAAACAAACAAAAAAGTATTGCCTTGATTCTGGCCCATCACTGGGCAGTCTGGGGTAGATAGGGTGCAAAAACATCCCAAGAATATATACTTTATAGGATATTGTTACGTATGTGATATACAGATAAGATATGGCACAGCTCCTGAGAGGGGGAGTGACGATTAAGAAAAAAAGAGAAAGAGAGACAAAAGATAGAGTTGGGAGGGCTAACAGTGAATATTGAGCCCCAGGTTTATTAAGCACAGCATATTTATACCCTAAGATGTGCATGAGAAGCAACACCCACAGATATGCAAACAATTGCTGACCTTTACATAAGTTTTCTCAAAACATCCTTGTTCCTGTTTTCTGTCTCTTATTCCTTGGGGCAAGGAACGTTTAACTCTTTCCATTAAGCCAAACTTCCTTCTTCAGTAACGAGCTTATCCATTAAGCAAATCTCCCTCTTTCAGTAATGAGCCCACCTGCCCTGCAAACTTCTAGCTAGCAGGCAACTTTAACCCTGTCTATAGGGCATTCAGCAAGAATGGCTCCCCACAGTATTTACTTTCAGATAATTTGCAGTCAAGAATGTTAATTTGTTAAATGATACTAATGTCTCCTCTGCTATTTTCATTTTTTTTATATGAAAAATCCCATAGATTAAGATTTAGACATACCTATTTGGACATATAAATAAAGGTTAAGGGTCTAGTTTGTTCTTTTGAAAAGAAATATAATGTTCTAGTAGTAGTAACAGATATTCAGTAGCTAATCATCATGAGGGTTAGCAGTTGATCTTCTAGAATGATGTATATTTTTTTAAATGAAGATGTAGTGGGTACTTATAGGTTCAGCATAGAAGGGTGATTGCTTTTTTACCCTAAAATGCAGTGCTTTGAATGAAATTGTTCTTAAATTTATTCTGCTCATGAATCACCTAACGTACTTATTAAAAACTGCATATTCTATAAATCTAAGACCAAAAATGGTCACCTGTGGCATTAAAATTTGCTTTAAAAACAAAACAAAACAAAACAAATGTCCCAGGTGATTCTGATTCAAGTTGTCTGCGGACCATAGTTTGAGATACCCATTGCACCCAAAAATTCTGTTCTTGTTAAAACAATTACATGAACTAACTCCAAATAGAAAATAGAAAAAAAAATCACCAAATGAATGGCAAAATGACTGGAACCTACTTAATGAAATGTCAGAGATATGTAATTATTAATCAATTGTTTTAATACAATCATAATTAAAACATAAATAAAGTTAGAAAGATGAACTCTACATAAATTGGAATCAAGAGGCATCTGATGTGTTTCTTCCACAGTACCTCCATTATTAAGAATTACTAATAAATCTTAAACAATGTAAGAAGTATTTCTGTATTAAGAAAATTATCTATGGCTACCATGAGGATAAAAGAATGTATCAGTTTGTCTACTGTTATGGCTTGGAGTTTTACAGACATCTAATGAAAATAACTCGGATTCAGAGAAACTGAATCGACTTCAGAAAATCATCCACCAACGGCAGGATAACTTATCCCAGCAGCTGAGCAACTACAGGAATTTGTCCACAAAAGAAGAATTTCTCAAATCCCAGATCTCTGATCTATTGAAGAGGCAGGAACAAATGGCCTTCAGACTCTGCCAAGAGCTAGTCATTCACACTTCAGGTAATCAAGACCTACTCACTAGTCAGATGAAATCTGTGGCCTTAGTTTAGCTTACTTATGTGAAGTATCTGGGAGTATAAGAGAGTTATGCTATCAAATGACCCCTAGTAATGTCACACTAACTTTATGGAAGGCAAGGGAAGACATAAATTCATTCAATATTTTTGAAAACACAGAGGCACATTTGAGAAGCATCTTGGGATGGTATAAATCTGGACATTTTAGCCCCTCACTTTATGATCTATTTTGAGGGGATCCTATTGTTATAAGAAGTTAAAAATATAGCTGGTATTTCTGAAGCCAGAAGACTGAGCCCCGAAAAAAGAATTTTAGTCATCACTGTCTCAAGCCATAATTGAGGTGTCTTTATTATCAGTCTCCTAAAATACTATGTTTTCTAAGTGCCAGATCTCAGACCCTATCTTCAAATTAAAAGATTTAGTTTCCAAAGCCTTTCCCAATCGCTCCACAGTTGTTTAGTTTGTACAATTAGGTGTAATTTCTTTTTCAGACCACAAGTGTAATCCTTGTCCTAAGATGTGGCAATGGTACCAAAACAGCTGCTATTCTTTTTCAACAAATGAGGAGGAAACCTGGACTAACAGCAGAAAAATCTGCATGAACAAGAACTCCACCTTGGTGAAGATAGATAGCTTGGAGGAAAAGGTCTGGCTGAATATCTTGCCCTAGTTATAGAAATTATGCATATAATTAAAAGTAAATAAATGGGACTTCTGATGCACATAGTAAGAATTCAGTACATTGTGAATGAGAATTAATGAATTAATTTAATGAATGTTCCCATCGATCTTTCTTCTGCAAACTGGAATGTGGTTCTCACATAACAGTTTTTCTTTTTTTCTCTCTCAGGATTTTCTGAAGTCACAACTACTACCCCAATTTATTTTCTTCTGGTTGGGATTATCATGGGATCCATCTAGCAGAAGTTGGCTATGGGAAGATGGCTCTATTCCCTCTTCGTCCTTGTAAGTCTCCAATTATGGGGTTAAGGTGGGGGGAAACCAAGCTAAGAACACCAAGAAATGGAATATTGAGAAAATAAATGTTCTGATTTGCATTTCCCTAATAATTAGTGATGTTGAACATCTTTTCATTTGCCTATTGACCATCCATATGTCTTCCTTAGAAAAATTTCTATTCAGATCCTCCACCCATTTTTTAATTTTGGTGGTGAGCATACTATAGTGTTTACAGATATCAGATTATACTGTTCTACATTTGAAACTTATATAAGGTTATTAATTAATGTTACCTCAATAAAAAGTATATTGTAAGAATTATTAATCTAGATACAAAGAAGAACTAAACCTACAAAGAAAAGAGAGCTTCAGTAACAAATATTGAAAGGAGTATCTGCTTTCATATGTGTCAAAACCATGGCAGGACACCGAACATCGTCTATGAGTTTAAATTTCTTTAACAAACACAGATAATACTATGTTCAAAGTACTTCATCAATATTAGCCCTGTGATAAAAGCACTGTTATATTCCCATTTTATATATGAAATAATTATAAAAAATTAAATAACTTGCCCACAGTCACTTAGCTCATGAGTAGTAAAATCAGGACCAAGTACTTGTGCGATTTTGAGGTCAGCCTCTCATCTACCCTGGTTCTCCAGCGCCTTCAATCTAGAGGAGTGGTGTGTATTTGTTTGTTTGCTGTATATTAACACATTTATTTAAATTGAATAATTTATTTTCTAACAAAAAGTAAGTCTGAATTGGTTGATTAATAATTAGTTTTTTTTTGATGGGGCTTGCCAATTAAATTGTACAGCAAATGTTTTTCATGAATTAAAATAAATTAAATCTGCCACTTCCAAGATTTTGATGAAATAATTAAAGTACTTATAGAATATATGATGCTTTAAAAATTGTATTTTTGCAGCTATCCAAAGCTATAAAAAATAGATGTTGGCTTAAAAATGCATAAAGGGGCACATAGTTTTGAAAAATCTTTTAGATATCTGATTATAAAACCAAATATTTTGAAGATCACTCCTCATCACAACTATATTAAAATGATAAAATTATATTTGTATTTTTAATATAATGTATGGTAGTTGTATATTAGATAAAATGAAAAGCATTGGCATTTTGGGGGTATAGCAAATTTTTCTACTTCTGTAATAACTCATCAAGTTACTAATCTAGTCAACTCACTCCTGTTTTACTCTTTAATGCATGTTGTCAGAGTTTCCTTAAACTGAATTATAATTGCTTATTTTCTGTTAAAAATACTGTGCATCAGTTGTGATTCACCAAATTCCTTTAATAACAAACACTGATATGTATATATTTTTCTCCTTGTATATACTTTGTCTTCATTTATTTTCCAAAGTTTTGTCCTGGCCTTTTTTACTCAACACCAATCTACCACTCTCCAATCACCACTACTCAGTAGTCATATTAAATCTTATATAAAGTTATATTAAATCATATTAAAACTTATCTGTTTTCACACAGATAATAATGATGAAAAACACATGCAACGTAATAAACATAGTAATAAAAGTAAGAAACAAAAAGAACAGTTACTCTTTGTAAGTGGAGCGATATTGGGCATAAATGATTACACACTAATCCGAAGTACTTCTGCTAGACCAAGGGTTTACAGAAACACCAAGACAACATGTAAGTGAAGTTGTTTCCATTTTAGAATTTAGGACGAATCCCTTCTCCCAAAGGAGTTTGAATTATCCCTGCCTCCCCGACTCACTCCTAATTCAAATATGGATGAGGTGTTCTCTACAGCAAGTTTCAGAACCTAAGACACCCTTCCCTATAGCTGTCAGATAAACCAATGCATCACACTCAGGATAGAGAGACTGAGCTTCATAATCACAGAGCCATTTTTGCTGAGTAAAGGCTGAGCAAGTGCATATACTTAGGATTAGTAAGTAGGATTTAGTAAGCTTAGTCCTGAAGCAAGAAAAAATATTGCATTGTAATACAGATCATTTGGGAAAAAAGCAATTTGGGACACACAGAAGATTTAGACCTGAAAAGCATTATTTTCAAATGACATTATTTAAGAATTATCACCAATTTCTTATCAGAAGAACTAGGGACTGATATCAACTACATCTATGTAGTTACTAATTTTCTCTCTTACTCTCTGTCTTGTTCTCTGTTCACCTCCCTGTACATGTATAAATATATACAAAATTATATTTATACATAGTAAAATGTAACAGCTTTTTATACAGAATGTGATTCCGTTTTCCCGTTTTTCTTTATAAAGTTCCAAAGTAAAGAAATTCTAATATAATGAGTAGTTTTTACAGCATTAATGGAGAGAATTTAAGTATCTCAACACAGAATTTAAGTATCCTCATTAAATAATTTTACCTAGGATTATATTTAACTTGAAATAAAGAACTCAAATATGCCAGCTTTAGAGATTTTGATGTGCGAAGGAAGCAGAAATCTCTCAACATTCAGATATCTATTTGGTAATGAAGAGCACTGAACTGTGATCAAATTTCAAGTATTTGATGTATACATTAATTTTTTAATTTATAATTAATTTAAATATATTAATTTTCAGATTTAGTACTAAAGAATTTGCCCAGATCAATGGATCCAAAGGATGTGCCTATTTTCAAAAAGGACATATTTATATTTCCCGCTGCAGCGCTGAAATTTCTTGGATTTGTGAGAAGACCGCTGCATTAGTGAAGATTGAAGATTTGGTTTAATAGGCCTCTTTCAAATTCACCATGAAGTAAGGGGCTTGTGGTAAGCTCATGTGAGGAAGGAGAAAGCTATCCTACCAGAGCCAAAAGCAGATTTAAAAAAGACTGTGTATTTAAACTATCTGGCAAATAAACTTGCTTCACAGAACATTCTCCACCTCATTGTCTGATGTCTTCCAATAGGACATTCTTGCTATTGCTGAAAACCTCCGGGAATAGCTGATCTATATAGGGCCTTATTGTTCTATCTTGGAATCATTTCATGGACTTTCCTCTCTTAAATAAAAGACTTA
Source organism: Macroglossus sobrinus (assembly GCA_004027375.1). NCBI lineage: Eukaryota > Metazoa > Chordata > Mammalia > Chiroptera > Pteropodidae > Macroglossus > Macroglossus sobrinus. The sequence continues at coordinate 171,401 of PVKZ01002093.1, forward strand.
TTTCTTGCTTAGTTGTTACATATGTACAAGTGCACATAGGTGATATGTAAGAATTGAACAACCAGAAATAACACAGACCACAGCACTGGAACGAGGTCCCAGACACCCAGCTGTGATTAGCTGCTGGATCATGCAGTGGTTTGCAGGATTCCAAGATAAGGGTCTTAGTGGCTGGGGCAGCAGTTCTATACCAAGTGATTTGGAAATAGCTTAGCACCTTAACAAATAGATTGTGTTTTCCACTGTGCACCAAATACGTGTCAGCCTGCACGTACAAAATAACCCTTCTCCTATTACCCTATGAAAATATATTTTTTAAAATTAATCTTTAACATTTAGGTAATTTGTAATCTAGGTGAAGTAACATCATTTAGTATTTATTTATTCCATTTTTTAAATTAATAATGTTGAGGTTATTGATGTGGGAATCTGGGTAGTATTATTCTAAGTTTATTCTTTCACAAATAAGATTTTATTTATTCAAAAAAGTTCTAATACATTAAAGAAATTAAGATATTAGAATCATTATTTTTTTCCAGAACCCTGACGTAGTTTGCCAGTGTGCCTACACAATAAATGCTAAATATTGTAAATGTTAGAGTTCAAGGGTTTTTCTGGGACACATTCGTTGATCTGAGGATATCGGTAAAAAATATGGTTTTCATTTTCTCCTCATATAATTGCTTAGCTATGTATAGGTTAAAAAGAATGGTAAACTAATCTGTGATACTGATTTTGCTACACCAGAGATCTAGAATTTCCTGGAAAAATATATAATCTGAATTCAAAGCTAGTTGTATTTTAGAATACTTTGATGGTTTTTTGAAAGAACAGCTCCATATATACCATTAGTAGCCTGTTTTTCTCTAAAGATTTAAAATTGTGAGCTAATCAGCATTTTATAGCTATACCAACAGAAACTCTAGAACAAAGGAATTAAAGTCTCATGTGAAAATTTAACAAGAATTTCAAACAAACTTTTAAATATATTACTTTATCATTGATCAAATGAACAAGCTTTACCAATTCTCATATAGAACTACAATGTAAGTTACATATACATGGATTAAAAAAGCAACATTATTCTTTCATTTGTCTTTAAGCTTACTGTTATTGTCATTCTCACAAAGATAAAATTATTCATTAAAGGTCAAGAACTCTGCTCCATACTCCCACACATTTGGGTTTCCTTGATTCCCACGGGAAATATATTTTTTCCTTTTATTCCTTTATTTCTAACCATAGAAAGATGTTATTAATAATTAAAATATCTTTCTGCATTATTTTGTTCCTATAAAGAGATTATGAGTTTTTCCTCTGATATCTTGTATCTTTTAATTATTACTTCATGTACACTCTGACTTTCACACTCACTAAAAAAAAAAATTCTGTTTCTGACTTCGGAGTGGCTCTGAATTCAATCAAATCCTACTGCTCATAGTCCTCTTCATGCTTCCCCTACCATCATCATGTTATCTCTGGCAGCCTTTATAGTGGATAAATAAATCCAAAGGTCTTCTTGGGGATACCTCTTGGGTCAGAATAATCTATCTTTCAGTGCTTTCTGATAACTTGGTTTATGAAACATGGCATATCCCAGACATTACATTGCGCTTGCTCTCTCTCTCTCTCTCTCTCTCTCTCTCTCTCTCTCTCTCTGTCTCTCTCTTTCTTTCATCCTCAGTCTGTCTTTCTTTCTCACCAAAGAGATAGAAAGTTGTTAAAGAAGAAATAGGACCACCACAAGTGAGGTAAAGGATGAGAGAATTTCAGAGACATTAGTTATCTACAATGTGAAATGTTCTAGAACTGAAAAGTGTCTACTTAATTGGCAATTTTGTGATCAAGGTTGATCTTAAGTGTGACTAAAGTTCTCTTAGAATGAATTAAGACATAATTTAAACATGAGGAATAAAAATTTCTTGTTACAACACTACTCTTATAATAAAAAGTATCCATATCTGTGACAACAAAATATAGGTCATTGCCTGTATGTTTCACATTAATACTCTCAAAATATGTTATTCAGTGTCACTTATTGACATCTTTATCTATTTTTTTTCTACTTCTGCTTCCTCTTATACCATTTCCTTTTGACAATGCAAACTTCTAAACATTTAAACTTATTTTGCATTAAATTGATTGTGATGATTAATTTTATGTGTCAACTTGCTTAGGCTAAGGGATAACCAGATAGCAGGTAAAACATTACTTCTGGGTGTGTCTGGAAGAAATTAGCATTTGAATCAGTAGACTAAGTAAAGAAAATACACCTTCAACAATGTGAGTAGGCAGCATTCAATTTGTTGATGGCGCAAATAAACCAAAGGCAGAGGAATGGCAAATTTTCTCTCTTCTTGAGCTGAGACATCTCTTTTTCCCTTGGACACGGGAGCTACTGTTTCTTGGACCTTCGGAAAACGTGACTGGCACCAGTAATTCGTGCCCCTGTTCCCAGGACTTTGGCTTCTGACTGGGAGTTACTCATAGGTTTCCTTGATTTTCAGGCAATCAGATTAAAACTGAATTATACCACTGACTTTCCTGGTTCTCCAGCTAGCATGTGGCAGATTGTGGTATATGTTAGCCAATTCCCATAATCTATCTATCTATCTATCTATCTATCTATCTATCTATCTATCTATCATCTATCTATCTATCTATATCTTCATCTATCTGTCTATCATCTATCATCTATATATCTATGTATCATCTATCAATATCCTACTGGTTCTGTTTCTCTGCAGAATGCTGACTACATAGATCTTTTTTCTATTCACCTTTAATAACTTCTACGCTCTTATATTCTTGACCATTTTCTAGTTCTTTAGTCTTATTATTTTAACCAGCAACTTATTTTTCTATAATAATTCTAACATCTTTTAAAGGGAGGCTATAACTTATCTTTGTATTCAAAGTAGCATCACAAAATTGCTGCTTAAATTATCTTTGTCAAGTAAATATTTAATAAATATACACATTAATAGTTTAAAATCTGTATCTCCAGATTCTCCCTTATTCTAAGCTCTAAATTTAAATGTTTATATTCATGTGGTAAAACTGAACTGAAACAATAAATGTTTCTAACATAGATTCATCTCTCATATTTTTGTCTTTATAACATATTTTTTACAAAATATATTAAGATTCAGTCAATTAAGTATAAAGTCAGCTCTATTTTGGATTTCTTCTTTTCCTTCCATCTGTAATAAAACTAGAGTTTATCAGACTGAGAAGGGAGGAATGTACATTGTACAATAATTGATCTGTTTGCAACAGAAAACAACAAAAATAAGAGAAATGGTGAAAGATTATTTTGAGAGCATGATGTGTATAATAGAAAGAGGAATTGGATGTAATGAATAGAATAGAATGGAATGGAGTTGGAATAGAATAGAATAGAATAGAATAGAATAGAATAGAATAGAATAGAATAGAATAGAATAGAATAGAATAGAATAGAAAGAATAGAATAGAAAGAATAGAATAAGAGATGAAGAAATAGGTAGTGAAGGTGATGCAGAACAGGACAAATACTTCCAAGTTGTGGGCAGGGGGAGACTCAAGCTCGAGAGAGAGAGAAGGAGAGAGAGAGAGAGAGAGAGAGAGAGAGAGAGAGAGAGAGAGAAAGAGGAGAGAGAGAGAATGAGAGAGATAGTGACAGAGAGAGAAACAGAGACAAAGAAAGGGATTCTGAGTGTTTAGATAATTCAGTTTGTATATCATTTTTAGTTTCTATGAATTACAGTTTAAAGAATTTACTCATTTTCCTTTGGTAGTATGGGTATACAGTGTAAAAGGTAAAAGTATGGAGCATGAAAGATCTGCTGGCAATTCCTAGCCTTTGAGCCATAAGGAATGAATGATTGTGTTATTTTGTGTAGAAGCCACTTAAAAATTCTACTGCTTTGTTTTCCTTTCCCTGGTATGGGGTAAGTGATTTGTTACTAATCTTAGCAGAAATATTCCTTTTTCTGTATTTTTCCTCATGGTCTGGTAGTAGGGATGATTAGCACATTGCAGTCTCTGAATTTAGCTTGATTTAACATTTAGTTTCCTTGACCCCTCCCTACATTAAAGATAAATTTATAATATGATGAACATACTGAGCTAAATTCTTTAAGTCACTGAGAGCCAAAAGAGATTTCTAAGCAAGAAGTTTGCTAAATCATATTTGCCTTTCCTGACAGTAATTTTGAAAAGACTATATACCATTCACTGATAGTCTCCATAAATTAAAGTTATATTTGAGTCATTGAATTTCCTCCATATTAGTCAATATGGCACAAATGCTTTTTAATAGATCTCCTTGATACCATTGTTAACCTCATTCTCTTTTGTTGTTGTCAGAGTTGTTGAAAAGAGAATCTTGATTACTGTAAGTTCAGGAGAGGATAGGGAGAGAAGTAATAGAGATAGCAAGTGTTCCCAACTCTAGAACTTTCTTGTAAAGGTCAGGAAAAAAATTATGCAATAGCTATACAAGTTGTAATGCATATTTTTATGTACATGGGAATGATTTAGTAGAGAGGAAAATTTGATGATGCAAGAGAGAGAAAAAAAACTGCTATAACTATTTCTTGAGTAAGTAGGAGTAGATGGAATATAGTGAGAAAGTAGAAACATTTATGAGAATCATTGATAGTCTATCCACAGTAACATAAGTGACAACAGACTGTGTGGAAAATGATGTATATACTTTAACAGATATTATGGTGGGAGTTTGTGAAAGTTATTTTTCTGTTTTTTATTGATTTAAGAAGCAAGGTCATTAGCTGAGAGTGAGGATAAGAATAAAATGTTTGTATTTTGAAGGGGAAAAGTATGAAATAATTGGGTAGGTGAGTTGGCAAGTGAATAAACTAATGAGATTAAATAGAAATTCTGAGCAACATTAATACATATTTGAGGTTAGTGGATATAGATTTCTCTCACCATTATCAACTGGGTGTAGGTGTGGGCTAGTCTAAGATTCAGTGTAATTTGTGTTAGCGTTTTTTCAGTATAAGGAACTAATATAGAAGCAAGGAAGTTGAGAGTATATTAAAGAGGGTAATTATAAAATATTTATTACTTTAAGTGAATAACAGGGAAAGTAAAAATATGAGGGTGACAAGTGACAGTGGAAAGTGTAAAGAACCATTAGGTAACAGTATGTGGTGAAGCAAAGATTTCTTGAAGTCAGAAAAATGGAGAAAATGATTTGGAAATGTAGGCGGCTTAATTTAGAGCAGGAGTACTTGGAATGAAGATTGTGGAGGGTTTCCAGATATTGACAATGATAAATTCTAGAGTCTGACAAAAGTTGTTAATAGAATAGGTAAGAAAAAAGACAAGACCACTGGAGATCAAGGAACCGAGAGTCCAGAATGTTGGAAGAATCATCTATGTAGAAAAATCACTAAATATTATGAGAGTATTAGTGTCAGAGAGATTAACAGTGAGCTAAAATCTTCAAAGAATCAGGAAAATGACCAAGTTGGAAGATGACTGAAATAGTTGGTGTTGTGCCACGGTGCAGTAGTTTGATCTCAAGAGAGTCAACACTAGAAGTTTTTAGAGAAGGAGGGTAGAAGAATGGTCCAAAAATTGCAATTAGGAGCAAAGAGAACTTTCAGGCTCAGCAGTACAAGAAACGTGGAAAACAAAGCAACCAACACTTGGGTTATTTGCAGGGAACTAAATGAGAAGTGCTTTTGAGAGTCAGGGTTTTTGAGAGTCAGAATAGATGTTCTCACCCGTATATACACACATTGCAAAATCTAGGGGCAACCACTACAAAGTTTTAAAAGGGTATGATACATATGCTAAAAAAGGAAACAAATGTAAAATATTCAAATAGAACCAGAGAAGGCAGGGAAAAAAGTGTGTGTGTTGGAGAATAACAAAAGAAAGAATTAGTTCAAAGAACTGTTTCAAAAAAATATAAATATGGCAGATAAATGGTCTAAATATCTCAATTAAAAACCTGAGATTTCCAGTGTATTAAAAAAAGATACAACTGTATATTGTCTACAAAAAAATATTTTAATTGTCAAGACACAGGTTAAATAAAAAGAGTGGGAAAAGATACATCATTCTAAAACATCAGATAAAATGGAATAGCTATATTAATTTCAGACAATATAGACTTCATGACAAAGAAAATTATCAGGGTATTACATAACAATAAAGAAGTCTATTCTCCAAGAAGAGATAACAATCTAAACATATCTGTACCTATCAATATAACATTAAATTATGTGAGGCAAAAACTAGCAGAACTAAAAGAAACGCCTTAGAGCCATACAGGTGGAATGGGACTTGTGTTATCCATAATAAGTCCCTTTCAAACAGGACTGCAAGACCAAGTTTATATTAATAGGTGACTTTTGGAAATCCTTTAAATGTGGAGGGGCTGGTTATCAGCAGCAATGGCAAGGGGACATCTAGACAATAAATACTGAGACTTTGTGAGGACTATTTGAGAATTTTGCTTTGGGTGAGGTGACTACTGACTTAAAAAGTATCTAAAGACCTTTTAGTCATTTCCTTCTGCTATGGCCAAGGCTACTCTTTGGTTGGAGTGGTGTTTAAATTAAGCAGAGGTCACAAGATTGATCATCCTTAGAGCAGTTCAGCCTGCCTGGCATCATCATTCCCTAGCAATACGCTCTAGCAACAAGGCATTTTTACTTTGTGCAATCAGCTGGGAATCAGCTCTTGGTTAGCTACCAACTGTTTAAAAGGTTCACCTCATATCAAAATTTGTACTTTATTCTTTCATCTCCCCTGCAAAAAACAAAAGTGTAATTAATCTGCTGTTGGTTTGGAATATGTTATTTCTTTATTTGGCTTAGTAAGAGATATTATCCTATGTGCTTTGGGCTATTATAATTCTCACTGTGAACTTATTTGCCAGATAAATTGCTGGCAAAGGCAAAATCAGTTTCTGGAACATAATTCTGCTGCCTCCACAAAACAAAACAAAACAAAATAAAACAAAACAAAACAGAAATCCTGTTTCTCTTAGAGTCTTGAGTGAAAATGTGAAAATATGTTTTGTTTTGTTTTCTTTTCTTTTGTTTTACCATCAAACACAATTCTGTTAATCTAGTCAATGGACCAAGGAGTTATTTCAACTTTTAAAACCTTTTATCTTGGACGGACATTTGGACAGGCTATTTGTACTACAGTCATGCAATTACTGAGTTTAAAAATATATAATATTAAGCAAACAGCTGAAGTATTCAAGCATCCTGACAGGAAGTAATAGTGAATAATATCTGTATAGTATGACAGGAACTTTTACCACACTGTGTAAACATCTAAATAGACCTAAAGGGGAACTAGCTGACCATAGAAATGCTGATATTGCCTTCACTTTATAACATCTTGATATGTAATTAGAGGAACTTACTGAAAGAAATTTATCGACATTAATAAAAAAAAGCAGTTGTGATGAAAAAGTTTAAGGCACCCAAAGGAAATGATGCCAGCCAAAATTTTTACATTAAAGGAACTGTTGGAAATATTTCATGTCTTTGAGAGCACAAGGATACAATATTGAAAGCTGATCCCACTTTAGAAAGGAGTATGACACTTTGCTAAGGCACGGAAAACAGATTCAACCTGTATAGTAAGTTGGACCATATGAAGAAGTTCTACATTGTTAGCATTATTCTTGAAAAATAAAATAAACCACTTTAATTCTCAATGTTTATAATATTTCAAATTATAATGGACTAAGTAATATTAATTTTACTATTTTACTTTTCTATATATTTATAATCAACAGTAATAGAGTTTTTAATGTTTTGACAAAAAGTTTTCAAGGTCGCAAAATAATTAAATTTTTCCCTTTGATTCTGAGATTATTTTTGCATAGTTTCAACCTACACAGTAATTTTTATGTCCCATGGTATTGCAATAAGCTAGCAGTGTTTGCATTTACCAAGGATTAAAAATTTGAGGATATCTACTATGTTTTCACAACTATTAATTACTAGAGTCATTAGACTTTCCAATTATTTCATTTCCATGAATACTGAATATGTCACTGTTTCAGCACTTGAAATATTTATCAGGATGTCAAATCTGTAACAAAAAAATAAATAAAAATGAGTTATGTGCTTTAATTTTCTTGAAAAAGAGACAATTACCTAATAAATCCAATCTATTACTTCTAAAAGTTATTTTCTTGTTAGATTATTCTAGTCAAAAGAGAAGAAAGTAACAATAACTGTGGTAATTCCTTACACTATTGTCATAATTCTCCATAGCCCTTCACTGTCTATGACCCAAAGCTACTTCTGAGCCTTCTGTTCCCAATTTCACTCACAAGGTCACTGAATAGTCTTTCCTTGCCCAAGACACTGGTATAATTATAAACAGTGCCCTCCTTCACTCTCAAAAGTGTTCTGGTTTGGACAATAAATCATAAGGTCACTCTGATTATAACTCTCTTAAAATACTGTCATAATTTTCTTTTAATAAAGTATGTAAGTATATAGCCATGACACCATGAAGAAGCCCCATCCCGTCTGATCTCGAAAGCTAAGCAGGGTCAGGCCTGGTGAGTAATTGGATAGGAGACCACCTAGGAAGACCAGGTGCTGTAGGCATAAAAAATAAAAAATAAGGGATTGTAAGCTGACAAGGTCCTTGCAATCTGTGAGCAGATGATAGGCAAAAATAGAAGGCACCACATGAGCTATTCCAAATACATTAATACTCCAAATACAACAATATCTATATCTGTAGGGGTGTAATTTTCTTTTCTGTATTCACTGTAGAATGGGTTCCCAGGCCTTCAAGACCAGCTTTCCAATAAAAACACCCACTCTTTTTCAATTTACCACCTCTACTCGACATTTTAATCTTTCTCTCTACATTGGGCCCTAACCTGAAGTAGTAATAATGTCTTTAAAATTCTTTCTGGCATCATGTATTTTCTATCAGGATATAAAAAAAACATCTTTTTTACATTAACTTCCAAGGTTCTAGAGAAAAAAGCCGGAGTTTATGCTTTATTTTATTGCTTCTTCCTCATACAGATTTCAAGCCATCTTTAACTGCCCTATTCGAGCACTGTACTTTTCATTTTTTTAGTATATATATTTAACATCATAATTGCAGCAAAAGAACTATTTACATAGTTCTTGACTTATTGTTTTGATTCACCTTAGATAAGATGTATGAGGGCAGGGTTCATTATTATATCCCCAGAATTTAGACTATGTTTAGTCTATGTTAGATCTTAGTAAACACTTAAATATTTGTTCAAAAATAATAAAATGTTGTCAATATTTAACCCATATTACTTCATTTATAATACTCTTGTCAGAGTCATCTTTTAACTGTCTACCAACCCTTTATTTGTAGACGTATCTTGGGCTTTGAGATAGGCAGACTGGGATTTGAGCCTGCATTCCGGTGCTTGTTATTCATGTGAACTTAAAAAGTTTACTTACCCTCTATAAACTTCAGTTTCCTGATCTGAAATTTAGGGATAATGATACTGATATCACAGACTGTTTTAAGGTTAAATAAAACATTAGCTAGAAAAGTCTTTTCCAGTTTTGGGCTCATTATAGGCGCATAATAAATAGTATTTGTCATCACTCATGTATTATTTAACCTTTTTGAGGTGTTTTCACTGTAGATTACAGTATTCTTGAATCTTTTTTGTAAAATTAGCTCCCATTGGATCATACCTTTTTTTCTCCCTATTTCTATAATTATTTATTTTTAAACATTTGTGCTAGTTTTTCTGTTTTCCTGTTCCATTTATAGTGTGAATATGTAGGATTTTATCTTTTGGCTTCTCCTTCTCTCCATCTACCAATTCATGGTAAATGTTGTCATTCGATCTATTGATTTTTTTTTTCATTGACCAAAACTCTTTCTTGCCAAACTTAAATTCCTCTTGATGATGGGGATCAGTACTTCATTCATTTTGTATTCCCAATGAAAAGAATATAGTTATCATTGATAAATGTTTGCTAAGTAATCAATGGATAGTAAAATTATAAGTGGATAATTAAAAAATTCTCTATTACAGTTATCTCCCACTCAGCCCGAAACTCAATTGCATTTTATGTCCATGTTAATTTTACAAGCATCATAAATTTAACATATTAAAATTTATACTCAATCTCAGTTCCAAAAATAAAAAACATACATATAACCGATAATTTTTCTTATGTATATATTCAAAATGAAAACTTAAAATTATCATAGTCTCCTCCCTTTTCTTTATATCTCATATGTAATTAAGTTGTAGCATTAAAAAAATTTATTGCTTAATTTTTCTTAATTTCTTAACTTTCTTAATTGGTTTCTCTCATTCAGATGTTTCTTTCCTTAATAAAGTAAATTATCAAAATAATACATTAAAACAATGAAAAGTCTCCTGTTTGGCTATAAGTACTCCTTTTGCCTATGGAAAAGAAACAAGTTCATTAAAAATCCAGCTATTGAAGAAAATTTGCACTTCAGCCAGGCTTAAAATATTCACAGTATCATAATTGGATATATAATAATGAATGAGATACCTTTTCTACATTTAAGAAACTAAAAGTCTAGCAGAACAGACACATTTATAGCTGTTGACTAAAAATATAATGTGTGGGAATATGAAAGAGAAAGCCACTAATTAAGCTTATTGTGGTGGAAACAAAATTTTTAAAGAAACAATGAGGCTGAAACTTGGCAATTCAGTTGGATTCAAGTTCAAAAGGAAAAAAAAAATAATTCAGGTATTAAAACCATAAAGGGCAAAAATCACAGGGACAGAAACCTCATTCAGGTTAATACCAATGACAAAATCTATTGGGTTGGAGCATATTACATATTATAGCAAATTAAATGAATAGATTGAACTGAAGAGTAAGGAGTTCAGTATTCCATAGTTAGAAATTTAGCATTCTTTTTACACTCAAATATTAATAAAAACAATAATAATGAATAATCATGAACACATAAGTAACTTTATCTGATTTATTCCTTTGTATTTTAACTTAAATAACACTAAGTAGGGTCGAAACATGTGAAAATAAAATAATTTATACAATTGTACCAAGTGGATTATAAATAAGAGTATAATTTTTTCTTAGTGTACAAGAATTCAAAGGGAGAGGAGAATCCCATGATTTAATTTGCATCAGTTATCCATTAAAGTTTGACTCATAATTGAAAATAATAATTAACCATTATTCTCTTCTTCCTGTTTTGACAAGAACCAGAAATATCAAAGAAATATATTTCTATAACTTATGTGTGGATATGCCTCATGAACTGGAAAGTCTAATAATTGTATACCCTTGCTATTTGTACTGTGATATAAGAATTCTCCAGTGACTTCACCCAGAGGGAGGTGGCAAATATAAAAGGCACAAAAGCTATTTATTTAGGAATGGCCAAGAATTAACATTGTCATTCAAATTCTCCTTACCTGTACCTTAACAATATCAAGAAATTTCTGTGGACATACCACAAATTATAACACAGACCTGAATTCTATTCTCATTTTTCTGATTGTCCATATTTATCTTGGAGGAGTGAGGCTTTCCACTATCTCCATGACTTATCTGTGACTCTGAGCATGAGCAAGATGTGAGGTCTGAAAAACAAATGAGGAAAATCTGATACACACACACATGTGCATAATATGTATGCACATATGTACATACAATCAATATATGTAGCATAGATATAAAAATTTCCAAACATGTGTATTATGTATTGAAATGATTAATAAAAGTTATATATTAAATGGTATGATTGCTTAAAATATGAGAAAAGGAAGAATATAATCTGAAATGAAATGAGATTTGGATTTGAAATAATCTGAGATAGAAGAAAAGTCATAGATACAGAGGAAGAAAAATAGGATAGTTAAATGTTCTCAGAGAAAACTTCATTATGTTTGGATTGTTGTAACAGGATCATAGTTCATATAGTCTGCTAAATTTTCTGCAGAAACCTCATCACCTCATTGTTTCAAGTGATGTTTCTACAAAATCCTGCTTTAAATTATCCAATATTTTCCACAGTTTTCAGGTTAAAATTTGAATCCTCCTTATTATCTACAAGAACCCTAATGACACTACAATTTTATCTCTTATTAGTCTGCATTTGTTTTGATACCTTGAATTTTTCCAAGGAGTGCCATACTATCACTCATTACTTTTATTTCAATATGCCTCCACTCCTAGCATTGAATATTGTACCCCTATTCAGTTGTGAGTATTTCCTCCAAATATATTATTTCTTGCATGATATATTTGTGTTTCTGAACACTTATTACACTGAATTGTAATTTTCTGTTTACTTGTCTTCTTTTCCTATCATAATATTATGTTACTCGTGACAAGGAATTGTTAAAACTGTTATGCAGAAAACTTCTTGGGGTTTCCCAAGTGTATTTAGTGCATAGTATATATATATATTTTTTAATAAAAAAGATAAGAAAAGAAATAATAAAAAGTAGAAAGAAGATATCAGTGAAATGCTATAGGATTTTCAGGAAAGGAAAGAACAGTTCTGTGAAGAAATTGACTGGACTATCTATCAAAACCTAGGTTTTTACTCTGATTGTTAATGTCACACTTTATATCCAGCTTCCTTTGAAAGAGAAAGTCACCTGTTCATATTATCCACCCTGGTTTTCCACCCTTAAAATGTCCAGACAGATTTCTTACTTCCAGAGAAATCTAATGGAAAACCTATCCTCTTTTAATAACTATAAAGTCAACCCACATCAGCTATCCCCTTTTTTCTTAAATATGAACAGAAAAGCAAGAATCATAAGGTATATTAAGCACCAACATATGAAAGAGAATTCTTATGATAAATAAAAAAGAAAAGAAAAAAACTATCCCCTCCTCCCGCCCAAAAAAAATTTTGGAGTCATATTTTAAAAGACTCCTTTAATTAATATACTTAGATGACACCAAAAGATATTATATCCACAGAGTAAAAACAGAATATTAAAAACAACAACAACAAAAACCCCAGAAATCTCAAGAATCACATAAGGTTCATCAGATTTAAAAAAATGATTATTAAAATAATAATCAATAGAAAGATTGAAAAATAAACTTTAGGATAGCTCCTAAAACTTAAAACCAAAAAAGGACAGAAAATAAAAAGAAGAGATGACAATCTGAAAATTCTAACATTTGAAGCAGAGAAGTCATGAAAAGAACAGAAGAAATGAAGTGGAAAAAATAAGTTTATTAGTGGTAGCACATGTTTTCTCTAAATTTAAAAGACATCAACTTTCAGATTGAGAAGGCCCCACACAAAAAAAAAAAGATTAGAAAACACTCATATCCAGAATATCATAAAATTTCAGTTCCCCCAAATGAAAAAAAAAAATCTTAAAAGCTAGTCAGGTTATTTTGATGGGATAAAATTCACAGTGGAAATAAATTTCTCATTAACAACATTGTTTGCTAGAGACAATAAAGCAGCCTTTTCAATACACTCTAAGAAACTAATTTTTAGCCCAAATAAAGACCTTCTCAGACATGCAAGTACACAGAACATTTATTTCCTATATATCTAGCTAAAGTCCATTAAAATTTGATTATAAAAAGTAATAGTAAATGAGAGTGTAAAAGATGAAAAAAAGAAAGTAGAGAATCAAGAAAATTGAATCTAACCCAAGAAAGAGAGATTAGTTTGATAAAAATATTTGTTAAACATACAAAAATCTAAGAAAGACAAAAATGATTTTATAGAAAAATGTATAAATAGTTACCATATTTCCATGTTTTAAAAATAATTTTCAGAAATATTTTAAGATTTTGAACCCACTGAAAAGGCTAGGGAAATTAGAGGACCTGAAATTACTGATGAGACTATATAAAACAGATATTTTACTCACCATTTTTCTTCTGCTTTAAGCGTTCAGAGTGTTTTGAGGTAAAGTTGTTCAACTCTTTTAATGCATTTCCTAACATATTTTTGAAAATTATGTGCTCAGTTGAAACATTCTTATACATATCCATGTACAATGCTATACTTCTCTCCAACTGTTCTATAATGCTTTCTTGCCTGTCATACGCTGTTCTGTTGCTGGAGAAGGGTTCCTGGCAATCTATAATTCATAGCAGGAGATTCAAAACTTTAACACAAAGTCTTCCAATAAAGTATATTAATAACATAATAGTTATTTAACAATTTTATGGAAAATATATTAAAATGATAGCTACACACATGCATATAGAACATGAACCTTATATACTTTTAAGATTAAAATTAATGGAAATTAAAGTAATCTATGTTACTCAATAAAGCATTAGTTCCTTGTTTAAGAAAGTGGTCAAATAAGTCGAAGTGCAAAACAAAAGATCCATGTGAAGTGGAGATTTAAAGAAAAAAAAGACTGTACTTCAGTAGTTAGTTTATGAAAATGCAAACCACATTTCTGAGACTAGGAGGCACCAAAATATATTGGTGAGTTTATGTGTTGTGGATTTAAGTTTCATGAACAGATATAACCATAATTTAAGTATGGGAAATTGGTAAACAGCAGCTTCAGAAATTAAAAAAAAAAATAAAATTCAAAAGACAAAGCATGTCTCTAAGAACTTCAAAAAAATTCAGAAAACTTCATAATTTATCCATTTTACAGATCAGTATAATATAATCTGGCTTAATAGACAGATATTAGTTTATCTGGCAGCCCCGAAACTTAATAGGATCTTTAATTTTTCATTAAGTTTTATGAGGGTTAAATGAGATAACTTTTTTTAAAAAAGGGCATTCAAAAATGTTAGCCATTATTGTAATAAACATCTTTCTATTTCCTCAGGATGCCTCTGCACTCACTATTGGAGGGGAGGGAGTGAGGAGAATATGTCCCACTAGCATTCAGGTTTGGCAAGAAAGGCTCCCAAATTACAAAGTGCATAAAAAGCCATTTTAATTCTCAAATAAATAATAGATTTTTAAAGAAAAAAAAATATTGCAGGGGTTGCGAAGGTATTCAAGAAAGAAAATAAAACATGATTAATACAACAAAGGATAGAAACATGAAAGAAAGGCAGAGAGTATTAAAACACATAAGTGTAAAATAAAATAATCGATATATGATTAAATATTCTCCACTGGTCGCTTACAAATTACACAGGACTGTAAAAGGACACTCTGACCTAGGAAACTGAGTAAAAAGGTAACTATAGGATATGTTTGGGGTAAAGATTAAATGAGATAATGCATGTGAAGAACTTGGGAAAACAGTACTCAAAACATCAAATAATATAATGTTATCAAAGAATTTATTTAAATTAAGTGAAATGATATAAAATAATATCTACTCTATAATATGAAAAATTAATGTATATCTTCATATTTTAATAGCTGTCACCTCCAGTTGGTAGATATTAATTGCTTTTAGTTCCTTCTTCTTTTCTATATTTTGAAGTTTTGACAATGTACATGTATTAGATTTTTATTGAAAAAGACTTCCTTTGTTCTTAAATGTGGAAAAAAACTGCTAATAGGGTAGATTGACTTGCCTTCTCTTATAAATAAATTTCAACTTTGGTATTCAAAAGCCAACTAGTTCCTATTTGTTTATTTGTTTGTTTATTCACTCATTCATTTATTCACTTAACACATTCAACCAAAAAATACAAAGAATGAATAAGCCAAAGTCTGTGCCCTTAAGAAGCTTTTAGTACATTGGCAGAAAGAGATTCTGTCCACCAGTTATTACACTAATGGCAGAGAGTTTTTAATTATAGAAGTTCTAGAAAAAAATGAATTTATCATTTGGGAGAAATTATCTTTCAAATGACAGTACCACGAAGCCAAATCATATCACCTGAAAATTTGCGATTCCTGGGAGAAAACAACTGGCTATTAATTAAAAAAACAAAACAAAACAAAACAGAAGAAAAAATCAAGTAATGATAATGGCATTTTGAAAGATGTTTGCAATTAGTATGAGTTGGGCAAGGAAGAAAATGTCATGAAAATGGATAATTTGCTTTAAATAAATAAAATCATTATGAAAACTCTCAGGTAAAATTAGTTACACTTTTGTTGTTGCATTGATTTTACCACTTTTAGAAAAATAGGCTTTATAATACTCTCTTAAGCATTAGTTGCTTCTGAAGGACTCTGATTAAACTATCTTCAAGGGACTGACTAAGGTTATATGGTTATACAGAAATGAAACTGTTTTTCTCTCTAGTATCTTGAAATTTTATATGGATGTTTCTCAAGACTCAGATCTTGTGATGCACCAGAGAAAACCAAGAAACAGCTTCAAAGAAAAGTGGAAACTTACTCATAAACACCAGGGTTCCCAGTCCAGCCAGTTCTACCAAGTTCAGCGTCAGCAAAATGAAAATAACAGGGCCCCACACATTCCACGAAACAGTGTGACCTATGGGAAGTATGAATTCAAGAAAATGACATGAAGCAACACATTTTATACTGCTTCCTCTTTTCCGACCCATCCATCCTTTTCCCTTCATTGTTTAGGACTATTTATTTCTTTTTTGTAATAAAAAAAAATTGCTGTCAAAGTCAAGCAGTCCTCTTTTACGTTTAATCAATGTAACTACATCTCTACATTTATATCTAATATTAAAAACACATAACGTCAAATAAATATGAAAGATTCTAAATATTTTTATGGATACTCTTTGGTTTATATTTTAATAGTCTTTTTATTTTTTCCTCCTACCATCCTAATTTTGCTCTCATTGTTCTACCTTCTCATCTTCAGGTAATCAGTATTGACCAATGGCTGGATATTCTTTCCTTAGTTTTCCCATGTTAGTATTGAAATATATTATTTAATCCAATTTTCAATCCAATTTCTGGTAACTGATATTTTCAAGTGTTTTCTTTAATACGTTATTACAAAATCATTCTATTTTCTTTAGATTTTTTAATTTATTGACATGAAGTTGAATTGACAATACTCATACATATTTATTCTCTCCCTCTTTATGACTATATTTTTATTCTTAAAATCTGATAATTTTGCTTTTACCATTTTTCCTTAATTTGGATTTTGGGGTCCTTTCAATGAAACCAGTCCTTGGATTAAATTATGTCTTCAAAACTTTTTTTTAAATTTGTCTATTCTCTCTTAATGTGTTTTATAATTTTTATTAATACATGTATTAGGAGCTTGGCTTTCTTCTCTGATAATGAAAGATTTTTGGTGATAACCCTTTCTTTAAAAACTATATTTATTTTTTAAAAAATGTTTTCATTTGCATCACATTTTAAATATCTCTGATTTCATTTGTTTTGTTCTTTTCAATCAAAATATTAATAGGAATATACCTTGTTCTAAATATTTAAAATTATTTAGATAATCCTAATATTATTGTTTCTAATTTTATTGTATTATAACCAGAAACATAGGTCTATTAGTTTCTAAAAATGTAATATTTGGTAGATTAAAAAAATAAATGTGTCACCCCAATAATTTTTTAATAAACCTGCAAGACATTATGTCAGAAGCTACGGGAGAAATAAATGTGTATGAATAAAGAGTCTCTACTTTTAAGGAGTCTGCAGAAGAAAGATACATCAGTACACAGATAACTACATTTAAATAAAAAGTACTATAGTAAAAAAATTAATAAATAACTCTGTTCTAAAGATACATTATCTTAAGCATTTATAATCATATATGTATATTTATATCTATTAAGCAAGTGTACTGAGTATTGAATAATTTATTTCATATTTATCAGCTATTTTGCTAGGTATTCTATAGTAACAAAAGCAGCATATTAAAAACTCTGAGTTTAATTTATTTCAAATAAAATCTTCTTGAATCTCTAATAATTTTTGTTTTATATATTTATCTCATATTTGATGCATACAGGTTTATAATTTTTAGATTTACTTTATGAATCATAATGTAAATTACAAAAAGTAAAATATACTTTTTGTGATTTAGATTTAATATTTATTTGATTTTTTTCTTATAATTTTAGTCTTGTATATCTTTCTTCTTATCCTAGTTACTAGCTCTTAGACACACACTTATCTTCTGTTATGACATGAGACATCAATTCTATTCCCCCACTAGTTGCTATAATCATTCACTGCTTCTGAATTACAATAATATTACTATATAATTACCAATTCCACTGTCCAATATGAACTTTTATACCTTTATTTATACCTTTATCCCTCACCTCTTCTCTCCCTAGGTTTTACTTCTAATCCTAGGTTTTACTGTGAGATTTTAGTAAAATTTATTCTAGACTATTATAGATTTTCTCTTGCTATATATCTACTTCATTGCAAAAATAATTTAACACCTTTATTATAATTTTTATTATAGTCATTCCATTATTAGCTTTTACTTTTTTACTTGTCTCTAAAATTCCCCTTATTTTGAGGTCATTAATTCCTTTGTGTCTAGAAATTTTCTTGAGTATGTTTCTCAGGTGGAGTGTATGATAATTTTTTTTTGCTAGAATGGATAAATTATATTTTTTCTAATTTGGGATGGGTAAATGGCACTTCTTTTTTCTCCATATTTACTCAGTATTAGAGGATATCTAACTGTCCTTTAATTATTCTTTTGTTTATATCTACTTTCTCTTTATGGAATCTTATTATTTACATATTAGATCATTTGGCCTTTTTATCCAAGTCCATCATAATTTTTATATTTATTTAATTTTGAATAATTTTTCTGTATAATCTTCCAGGGCATCCAATTGGATCTTAATAATCTTTATCCTCTCTTTTAACTCATCTACTACAATTATTACAGTGAAAGCTATATTATTTCAATTTAATATCTTAAATGCTATAACTTAATATCATAAATTATCTTTTCATGTCAGTTATTCAATTTGGTCATCTTTCTCTTCCAAGAATTCTAATTTGCTATGACCTGACTGGGATCTTTGACTTTTTCTTCCTATTCTGGCCTCTGTTTTCCCTTAATTTTACATACTCTTGGGTTTGAGATTAAGCTTTTGAGTACTTCAAGCTATGTCAAACCTCTGTGTAATAGAAAGCACACTTGTTTCTTCCACTGAGTGTTGTCAATTGCCAGATAACAAGCTTTTCATTCTATGTCCCATGAAGAAAGAAATCTGGTCCAATGTCTTATCAGAGGTAAAGTCTAGCACTTTCTATGATTTTGAATTGCAGAGGACCTATTTTGCATGCCTGTTCAGTTTGCATATTAATCCTCTGAAGCCACGAAGACAAGCAAGTCCTTCTAGAACCACACAAGAATGTTGCCACCACCTTTCCTCTATGGAGTCCAGTATTCTCAAGAGAGTAGGCCCTTTTCATGGACCACAAAGACCTTAATTTTCCCCTAAGCTTTTTCTGTGAATCTCTTAGCTGGCACAGAGGTAAACACATCTATTACCTTTTCTTTTCATTGGAACACTAAAAGAGTTTTTTTGCATATATGCATACCTACAATGTCCTGCCTATGTTATCTCCATTCAGGGGAAGTATTTGATAGCAGAAAATTAGAAAGTGAGGGAAAATAAAAGTGCATTTTTGCTGATTAAAATGTTGATTAAAAATGAGTCTGAAATTAATCATTATAGATCTCATTCCTTTACCTTAGTTTTCTCTAAAAACTCTAATAAAATGTAAAAACAAGGTTAAAGAAGGCATAGATTCACAATAAGAAAGAGAAAGGAATAAAAAAATAGAATTAGGAAAGTAGGTCATAGATACAAAAGTTACCAGTAATTTCATGTGTCATTAGAAATTGCACCAAGCAAAGTCAGCATTGACACAAAAGAAGCAAGCTGATTCTCACTTAAGAAACCACCAAAGCTCCATGAATGGATAATATCTAGTACATTCCATGTGGAGGTGTGGGTTAGCCTGAAAACTGAAATAGTTTCTCCCCCACTTCATAGAACTGAGTTACCCTCTTTTATCCATTCTCATATAAGACTGCCTGGGGCAGAGTATTGGAGGATTCCTCCCCAAAGCAATTAACTGATCCCCCAAAAAACCTATGAATGTTGACAATTGGATTTTAGTGAATTGCTCTAGTTCCTGAAGGCTGAACTTTAACAAACCCATCTCATACATACTGGGGTCCTACAGATTGATTTGGTATCACACTCTTAAATGATCCCCAGATATTTAAAGAAAGCTGCCAACATGAAAGACTGAGAAAAACATGAAACACAGACAACAGGAATTTAGAAGCATAGATAATACAATGAGAATACTTTAAAAGTTTTGCAAATACACTGATGGAAGTGTAAATGTGGAAAACAGTTTTGACTGTTTCTTAAAAACATACTCCATCCAACCCAGAATTCTACACCTAGGTAGATATTTACCTAATAAAATTTCTATAAATATTTTTACACAAAGACTTGTACATCAGTGAGATGAGACATCACTTGTAAAATTCTTAATCTTATTAGCAGGAAATGAAATGGGATATCTCTTGCAGAGTTAATCTTTTTAGTGAATCTAGTTAAGTTTTCTTTCCTCCTTTTTTTGGAAAAAGTCTCTCTCCCTCAAATCTTGGTAATTTCCCTGGCGATTTAGATCCTCTGGTTATTGATAAGGGTCATCAGCCTATTTTTAAGTGGAAATGGTGTTAAGCCAGACAGGGGCCTTAGAGTCTGGAGTGTGAGATGGAGTGGGGTGAGGACTTTAAGCCAAAAGTCTTTCTTTTTACTCTTTAAGAAATATATTAACAAGCTTGTTTCTCTTTACTTACTTAATAGGCAAATCCATAATAGAAATTAATAGATGTATAATTTAAATAACGAGTTTGTATTTTCTTTTCCTTGTCTAGGGACTGAGGTGGCACTTCAGTAGGAAACCCAAGACCCCACCCTGACTGAGGCAGAAAGGGAAAGAGCTCCATGAAACCCCTGTAGGTAGGGACTATGTCCATTCTCAGCGGGAAGCAGATATAGAAGAGACCTCCTGTCCCTCAACTTCCATACTAATAATAAGGGGGTTCAAGTCCCTTAGAAAGGAGGTAGGCAGAAAAGTTAGTTAGGGGGTTTTGGGTCTGTCTGCAAAGACACTGAGGTCATCCTATCTTAGAAGGGGTCCACCCTAATCTGCCCACAATTCAGCAAGCCAGAAGGCATTTTTTAACCCACACAAAGAAACCAGTAGGCAGAGATTTAGGTACCAGTGTAAGCCAGTCACTCACACCTGCACAGTGAAGACCCCAACAACCTTCAACTCACCTGAGTCTCATTATATCATCATTATAATATGATGCATATGCCCGGAAGTTCATTAATATCATTATAACAGACTGAATTCTGGGAACAAACATGCACAAAAAGCAAAATGATGAATCACTGAGTCCTGTCAATATTGTCAATCAAGGAAGCCCATTCTAAGTAACCACCCACAGCAAAAAAGGGATAAAAACCATGAAGTCTTTGTTATCACGACTTTTGAGCCACACTTCTCTTTCTCAGGCTGCTTCCACTACTTGAAGTCTACTTTCCTTTCTAGTAAAACTTTTCTTTCTTATTGTATTTCGATTCTTTGTTCGAGACATCAAGATTCTGGACAACGCTCTGGATGAGGACCCCACTCTTTGGTAACAACAGCAGCTTAATTTATGCTAACACCAAACTGGGAGCAACGGAAATATTCATCTACAGGTAAATGAATAAATATTGTGTTGTTTCCAATGGATTACTATTCAGAAAAGAAATTAACTGCTGATGCACACAACCTGGATGGATCTCAAAATACAAATACAAAGATACAAATACTTAATACTAAAAGACAGTCATGAAAAGCATATGTTATTTGAATTCATTTATCTAATATTTTAGACCAGGCAGAATAGTCTAGGATGACAGAAAGTAGATTAGTGATTACTTGTGGCTAAGATTGGTGGTGATCCTGGTGAAAATAACTTGGAAGGCACACAAGGTACCTTTTGAGGGTGACAAAATATTATATATCTTAATTTTTGTTGTGTATAGGTATATATTTGCTAAGTACCATGAACTATACATTTTAAATGTATATATCATTTTGTATTTAAATTGCACTTAAAAAATGTCGACTTAAAAATACTAAACCATCAGAGAAGATAAGATTTTGAATCTATACATAAAATAGCATGATATAAAAGAAGCCATTAGAAAACAACAATTTGTTAAAAATAAAATGACACCAAAAACATACTTTTGACAGGAAAATTAAAAGACAATTTAAGAAAATCACCCATGAAAAATAACAAAAGAATAAAATGATTTTTAAAAAGGGAAGGAATAAATCTATGAGGTTTAATATTATAAAAATAAGAAAAATTCAGAAAGGGATGAGAAAACTTGGGGTGGGTGAAGAAAATAATCAAAAAGATGGTTTCCCATTATTAAAGGACATAAGTTTAGCACCTTGTGTTTATTCTCCTTATTTCTTTTCTCAAAATTTTTCTTTTATTTTTAAAAGTAATCTCTAATTTTTATGACCCAACATCTCCCACAGTGTCCTTTTCAATTTTCTTCTTGACCCAGTGGTTCTATTTATCCAAGTAGGTCTTACCTCTCACAGCTCTGTTCTCTGCCACCTCAACTATGCTCTCAGTTCTCCCTGTTCCATTTTCAGCTACTCCATCCAGCTCCAATTCTGGCACTTCATGATTATCTTTCCAGGAGAAAAAGTGAAAGTGTTAACTAAATCCTTTTTTGCTCTTGTCTTCTTTTTACTTTCTAATTATTCTGATATTCCTAGTGTTTCTGGCTTGATTCTGATAATAGATTTTTAATAGATGAACACTTTGTGACCTTTTACAAAAATAGAATTCAAACAACCTACCCAGATCCACATAAAAGAATAATTTTTTTTGTAAGAATTTTAATAACAATTGTTAGTTATTTGGAGGAAATATATGACTGAATATAAATTACATCTCCAGCTTTATAAGCACATTAAGTCAGTTTTTTATGATAGCTACTGGATGGTGAAAATGCAATACCTCTTTCTAAGTACATACAGTACTTTCATCAAATATCATAAAGAAGATGATTCTATTTGGGGAAACATCTCTAAAAGATTATCCACTAAGCCAACACCTAAAATTCTATAAGGAGTGATCTTTCTTCATCATTTGGATATAAACTACTTTGGGATAAATTAATAAATTCAAAATTTTATATATACTTAGAAGATATTTTATATTAAGATCTAAAGAATTTAAAAACAAGTTAGAAAACATACAAAAAGTATACAAATATGTAAATAACAAATTATAAATAGCAAAAATAATCTCAGGAATGCACAAGAAACTATGTATCCCATGGCAATAAAGAAATTTCAATAAATATTTTTGTTTTCAAAAATTATCTTCCTACTGCTTCTTTGTTATCTCTAACTTTCCAAGGATTGAATTGCTGATTAAAACAGGCTGTAGTGATGTGGGCTGAAATTATGTTATGTTGCCATAAGGAACCTTCTGTCTTCCCCAAAAAATTCTCAGAAATAAATACATGTTTACAACATCATCGCTGAGCAGGATGCCATGGTCCTATGACTCTCATAACATATGTCTATTTTATGTCTTTTAGTGATTTTAAAAAAATCCTATAGAGTTATGTTCATGCTATTATTGTTTTTCCTTCCCCTAATAGGCTAAAAATGTCTAAAAATATATAAGAAATGCTGTTTTAGTGACACCAGAGATCTGGATTTCTAGAGTCTTAGACTACAATCTTTTTTTCATACTATGATCTTACGAACTAAATAAGATAGATAAAATGGTTCTGGCATAGTGACTTCACTACAGACGAGCGCTCTATAACCAATTCTTAGAGGAGTCCAACAACCTAGAATGGGAGAAAAGAAAACCTATCAGCGTAGTTGAGTCATCTCTGGTCTGTCTGATCCTGCATAGAGTATCTTACCTGTTCTCTCGAGACTGCAGCTCTGCTGGAGATTATTTGTCTTAGAAGGATTTGGAAATTTGAGAGTAGCATAAGTCACTTCTTCAGGCATTACTAAACAAATAAAGCACAATTCAATCACTGTGCTGGGCGATCACACCGAACTTCACAGAAGCTGTTGCGGGGTGAACTGGACATGCAGAGGCTGAGTTAACTACCTTTATAAAAACCAAACAAAAAAAAAACAGTGTCAAAAACAGAACTGTTTCCACTGAATTTCAGAACTGCACTGTTCTTACTTCTGCATACTGCTTATCTCTCTCTCTTTTTTTAAATTCCTCCAGTAAAACACCTTGAAGAAATGTTCTTAAGAGAAAAATGTGAGTTTTAAATATAAACAATCTCTTTTTTAACATATTTGTAGAAAAACCATAGGGATCTCTAGATTTAAGACCACTCTGAAAATACAAGAGTATTTATTTCTGTATATATAAAGTTACTAATCAGCATGTGCCTGTGAGAACAGTGTTATAATTGCATGTAATACTTAACCTACTACTAGCTCCCGGAAAAACACAGATAAGTTAACTCTCACCCAAACTTTTTTCTTTCTTTTTACTTTCTATTTTTCTAGATTGAAAAGAATTCTGGGAAGATAAAAATAGAATATTAAAGGAACAGAAGAAAATCAAGAAAAAATAGTACTAAGAGACAGAGGAGAAAAAGTGTGAAACTTCTATGAATTATGCTAATAGATGTCCCCACACACATACACCCACAAAGCTGCCACTGAAAAGAAAGGAGATATATTTCCAAAATGACAATTCTTAGAGTGTATTCATCAGCTAAGGATCTGAATCCTAATAACCTGAATTCTGGGAGGAAGGTAGTTGTGTATTTATATTAACCTATTTTAAAGATTGGGGATTTAGAAACTCAAAGAGGCCAAGTGCCTTGCTCATAATTCAGCAAAAGATTAGTGGAGAGCATATTCACTGGACTGTGACTATGGCAGAATGACAACCACATAATGTATGTTCATTCAATATCTTTAAATAAAAAATTATAACTAAATACAGTGAAAAACAATTGTTAATATTGTTATTTATTTGAGCACCTTGATTGACTATCAAGAAAGATTGGGACATGGAACAGTCTGATAGGACCACCTCCCACTGAATTAAAAACAGAAAGAATCAATAAGAAATAAATTTAGAAAAGACAGTGTTATGAAAATTGGTACAAGGAAAAAGATATTATCTTATACTACAGAGTTTGAAACATTTTAAAAACAGAACTGGTAAAACCCAATAAAGACTATTCATAACTCATTGCAATCAAGTACAAATATAGTGAATTTTTTCTTATAAGAGAGGGACAAACTATTCTGACTGGGGGTTGGTGGCTGAGGCAGAGATATGGTCAGGAAAAATATAGGTAATATGAGCTTTGGTGCTTTCTCTAATATTAAGGAAGCTGGGAAAGTCTCTAGGCTTCATTTTACTTATTTATTAAAAATTAAAGATTGACCTAAAGTTTTAAACCTATTTTTCTAAAGTTACGTGATGCTCAAATTCTTAAAACTTATACTTTGAGCCAGTAATCTGACTGTTTGGACTTGAGACACAGACAACAATCTATGCACTTGTATGTTTGTCACATTATTTACTAGAGTGAGAAATGATAACAGATAAATACTAAACAAAAGGAAAAATTGAAATTCTATGGTATATTGAAATTATATGCTATATATTCTTCTGATTTCAAATAATGAAATCAGAAGCCAAGTTGATGTTTTGTTCCTTTCTTAACAGAAAAACATGTTTTGATGGATAGTGTCTGGGTAAAAATTGGGTAAAATAAAAACACTACAAAGATAGAAGTTAAGAACTATTTTACATAGTTTTGGCAAAGAGAATATATAGTTTGATATACCGTGTCCTGACATGTAAACTTTGAGGAAATGAAAGAGACCAAACACTCACCATGAAGCTCAAATTTTCACTGACTTTAATTTGCTCTGGAGCAACAGGAGTTTCCCCCATCCTCATAAATGTACTTTATTAGCAGAGAATTACTTGAGGAAAAGTAATTGAGTATTCTAATCTTCTCTCTGACACTCTGAGTAATAGTTTACATCCTAAATCTTCAAAGACTCATCTTTCTTCTCACAGATACAGAATTTCATCCCATCCTCATTCAATCATAATTTTGTCTCTAAATATAAATGAGATGCATTTTATTTCCTAGGTGGATTTTGCCTGTTTAACCTTAGAAACAAAAATAAATATGTGTCCTTTTGACTTCAGAAACATTCACTTATTCACTCATTTTTTCAGTCAACAAATTAATTGAGTACATATTTACTATGTGCTATACATTGTTTTAGATCAAATAATAAATATTTTTACTTAATATAGTTTACATTCTCTCTATATATATTTATAAATATGTACTTATATATTAATACTTTACATTTTATTTATGGATAAATAACAATGTAAAGT
>PVKZ01002093.1:197847-266769 GCA_004027375.1 Macroglossus sobrinus
AGAGAGAGAGAGAGAGAGAGAGAGAGAGATGGAGTCAAATAATAGAAAAGATTAATGAAACCAACAGCTGATTCTTTGAAAAGATAAAATTGGTAAACTTTTAGACTCATTAGAAAAAAAGAGAAAGGGCCCAAATAAATCAGAAATGAAAGAGGATAAGTGACAGCCAACACCACAAAAATACAAGGATTATTAGGAAATACTACAAATTTTGTCAGTATTCCCAACACACTGTCACTTATTTCAGAAAAGCCCACAAGTGTCAAAAGATTTCACATGTAAACGAAGCACCACTTTACAGTTTGAGAAAGAAAAGTTATTTCTTGGTTATTTTCTATGCAACAATATGTATTTTATTTTGACCAAAAAAAGAAAAAAGAAAGGAAACTGTCCTCTCAAAAACACAGTATCTCAAAACTTGGGTCCCTCGTTCCTAAGCAAAAATATGTTCATTCACAACATGGAGATACAATGAAATTGCTTAATACATTCTTCTGCAAGAATATAGTAGTTTCTATGGGACTGCAGCCATGCACCTGTTAATTGACCTGGGGCTACTGTGAGTGGGCAGGGTAAGAAGTAAGAAGTCAGCAAGAGGAACTCGGTGTGGAGAAGATAAATGATGATCTAAGGACTACCACTAACATGCACTTAAGAATCCACCTGTCATTCTGTGTGACTGCAACAATCTTTTGAAAGTAATGATCTCTGCTTCTATTTTGCTTTCCAGTTAGTCCACAAGTTCCTCTCATTGCTCAATTCTGACCAGGACCTAAAGATAAAAAAAGGGATTCTGGGAAATATATTTCCAGACTTAGTGATCTTAGTGTCAATTTGACCTCAGAAAATCCAGCACATTTCACATTTCTGATGACATTTAGTATTGCCAGTCTTAAATTTTAGCCATTCTGGTGGGCATAGTTGTACCTCACTATATTTTTATGTTAAATTCTTTTCTGGCCAGTAATAATGCTGAGAAACTTTTTAATATTTTTGGCTATTTGAATATCCTTTTTTATGAGGTACCTCTTTAAGTCTTTCTGTGCATTTTTTAATTAGAGTGTTTTTTTAATTATTGATTTGTATTGAATTAATTATAAGTCCTATATAAATATGGGTATTTGTATATTATATTAATACTAAGCCAGCAAATATATTTTTAAGGCAATGACTTGCATTTTTACTCTATTAATGGTGTTCTTAGTTATAATTAAATCTAATTTTTCTATCTTTTTTTTTAATTTTTGGTGGTTAGTCCTGTTTAAGAAAAATGTGTCCACTATTAAGCCATAAAAATATCCTCTTGTGTTTTATGCAATTTTATATTCTGAACTTTTATGTTCAGTTTTATTTTGAATTAATGTTTATGAATGGTATAAGGTAGATATTGTTTCTTTTTTCATAAAGATATCCAATTCAACTCCATTTATTGAAAAGACCATCATTTTCTTCCTCTAATGGCAGTGACAACATTTTTTTTTTATGAATACGGTAAATGTATGCACATGTCTCTTTATTCTTGATCTGATCGTGTGGACATACATCTATGCTGGTATCAAGTCAAAGCTGTTTTATTATTGTGGTTTTAAAGTAAATTTTGATATTCAGTACTGTAATTTCTCTAAATATTCTTCTTTTATAATATTGTCATAGCTATTCTAAATCCTATACATTTCTATGTTAAATTTAGAATTACCATGTCAATTTCCAAAAAAAAAGAAGTTCTGAAATGTTCATGGATTGTATTGAATCTATAGATAAATTTGACATCACAGAAATATAGTGTTTTAATCCAAGGATATGGTCATCTCTTTACTTACTAAGGTTTTCTTTAATTTTGTTAGCAACTTTTAAAGGCTTGATTCCCCAGGAAACAGACTCTGAAATCAAGATTAGCATGATGAAAGTTTACTAGGGAACACCCTTCATATTACCTAACTCATGAAAATGAAGAAAGGAGGCAGGTTTGGGCAAAAGGGGAAGTTGAGTTGTGATGCATTCTCAGCAAGGCCTCAGTCAGTTACAGATGGAGGTCTGGAGATGAAATAGACCTTTTGAGTTTCCCCCAGTTAGAGCAAGGCAGCCAGGCCTTTATACTCCCAAATCACTAATCATTGGTTATGAGCTGCCATGGAAAGAGAACATAATCTTGGGTGAATTAATTCTCTTCAACAAAAGCAAGGGCTCACACTTGACAGTTGCTTGTTGGCAGCTCTCCCAGTGACTGAGAGAATAGCCCTTCAGTCCTAAAGGGGAATCTGTGTATCACATTGAGATTACACCACAATTTAACTTTATCTGAGCCTAGATCCACTTCTTCATGAAAATCATTCCCAAGCTGTGACGGCTGAATTTGTCTATTTACCATCAAAATAGGTAATGGATTATAAATGTGTACTCAAGAGTGACAACTGAATGCCAAATGTATTTCTTTGTTCATCTCTATTTTTTAACAGCAGCCCTACCTTCTCCTGTTAATCAGTTATTTGCTCTTTCCAAGACTGTTTTATCTAAAAAGATGTTATGCTGCCTGGTGGTTTTTTATTCTTTACAGACCAGATTCTCTAAACCTATGGAACTGAGTTACTCTGGGGAGAAAGCATTTATTTCTCAAGTTGGTCACTAGAAATGATGTTAGTAAACAGGGTCCCTCCTGCTTCAGCCCGTTGTTTACAGACCCATGTATTTTACGAACTGAAGGCACAGCACGATATAGAAGTTATTGATTTAAAGCATATGCTACATCTTGGAAGATACCATCATGTTGTCATAAATATTAACTCTGTGCTGGCTCTCCAATTGTGCTTTCAACCAGCCTTCAGTCCTTTCTATTGCTCTATCTGACCTCCAGCTTTATCTTGCTTCAGTCTGTGACATGACCAGTGAATTCCATGGTCAATCACCCACTCCCTTACTTCTATGCTAGAAAGTGTATCCCTTGGTCTGACATGATGTTTTAGAAGGTCTCATTCTAGTTGATAAATATTCTCTAAGTCCATGAATATCTGTTTCAGCTTAGGCTTTGTGGGTAGGACAAGCAATTTCATTTCCTCTCTCTTTTTCCCCCCCAAAATGTAAATCAATCTGTATTACTAAATAAACCCCAAATAGTCATGATGTATTTTCCTTTATATATTCCTAGAGTCAATTTTTTTCTATTCTTTATAAGTTGATATTTACCTTGTTTATGTCTGGAAAAACAGAAAAAATTAGCTTCAGTTTTCAGTATTCTCACCCAAAACACTGAATTTATATTCAACAGTTTCTTGAATGTATCTAAATGATACAATACAACTTTTGATATGACTTTAGTTTTCTTTCACTCAGAAAATGAGGGAAAAGAAGAAAGTCCAAAAATATAAATTACTAGAAGCGGCAGGAATTTAGTCTCACAGCATCTTTATTCCATTTATGTGGTCTACACGATGTATATTCCCCAAAGTTATCTTTACTTGCAGGATAACAGCTAAAATAAAATAAGTGCACTAACTATATTTTTCCATCTGGTACTTCATTCATTAGTATATTCTCAGTCTTCACTGGATTAGCTAACTTCTCACATATAGAAAAATGATGTTCAGTGCAGTAAACATTATGAACATTTGATCCATATATATAGCTACAAAACATTTTGCTATTTAAGTTATATGTGTTTCCTGTAAACCTGAAAGAGAAAATGAAAAATTACACTTGGCAAGTCAAATATTTAAAACATAGTCACCTGCACACAAATTACTTTTTCAACATATCATTGCTCCTAGGGTCTGCAATGTCTAAAATAAATTTGAATTATTATTGAGAATATCAAGGGTGTCCAGATTACTCATATTTATTGATAGATATGCAATGTCAATCACTGCCTTGTTTTTCTCTTTCTCTGTTTTTCTCTCTTTCTTATATCTGGAATATTTGCTGTTCTTTACTGTCAAACATAGCACATTCTTTTCCTAAAACCTGATATGATTTAGAATGGTGCAATTCCATTAGGTTCTTAATCCAACTGACTCAGTAGTAAATCTTTGACACCATTCTCCTCAAATGCCTTTCATAATCACCAAAATCAGGAATTAACTAATGTATGATATTTTAAGCTCAAGTCATTTTTCAGAGAATTTACTCTGAAGTTCTGAATAATGACTGATCAGAGATTATGTATTAGGACAAACATGTAAGTTGGAACTATTATCTCTTGGAAAAAATGTAGCATTAATACTTAGGTTAATACAAAATGATCATTAATAAGTTCAATTAAATTTTCAAAAGTGAAAATTTCTATTTTAGGTAACATGATACAGATGTAATTTAGCAGAGCCCTTTTCCAGAAACAAACCCCCAAAAACACTGAGAATAAAAAACAAAATAGAATCATGTATACATACATATATGATTATAAATTATATACATATATGTTATATATGCATATATATTATTATATAATTTTTATTTCAGTATTATTTCTTGATGATTGGAAATATCTATTGTTTCCTTCCCTTTAGCAATATAAAAAAACACATGGAAATTTTACTTTTTCAAAACAAGATTCCACCTATACTCTCCCCTGATACACCCTCTACCTTTATCTCTAATCCTTTACTCTAAATGAGATTTTTCAATGTATATGTCCATTTGTCTTCCATTTATACATTTCTTATCTGCCATTATGTCCTATCATTGCAAATTTCCAAAGATAGAGCTGCCTTGTCTTTCTGACCCATATTCTTACACCTACTATTTCTATCTAAAGGAAAAAGCAACCAAAACAAACCAAAACAACAACAACAAAAAACAATCAAAGTGTTTATTTGATGTCTGACCAATGTGGTGAATATGCAGGAATTTCAGGGTTCAGATTCGGTGTGGGAGCACCCCAACACCATTGCCTTGCATTTACTCTTGTTTGATGTGTCTTCAACCAACATATGTATAAATTCATGTGCTTGCAACAATATCCAACAGGTTAAGACTCTGGTTTCTTTCTTTAATCTAATCCTGTCTCTTCTCAAATTTAAAGGATTATAAAATATAGATGAAATTTTAGCATTATTTTTATATGTTTTTTTCCCATTACAAGCAGAACAAATACAACATATGAATACAATTTAAATGGTATATTTATAAACATTTTTAAATATAACATAACAAAATATTTTATATATGCCATATGTGCACTATACTATGACCAAGTTCATTTTATCCTCTTTACCAGAAAAGCTCTTCTACTCTATCTCTAAATTTTCCATTAAGAAATGGCCATTTCAAATATCAGTTATAACACAAATTTTAAAGCCAAAAAAATTTTTTTGGTTATTTTTACTGAAGCATTATCATATTCTATATTTTTTATCTGTAGATTTTTAAAAATTAGTCTGATCATACAATTAATGGTTAAATAACAATGGGCAGAGTCAATCTTTCGTCTTTGGATCCCAGAATTTAGCATAATTTTATGTACAACTGTTGGCCCCTATATTCTCTTAGATAAAAGCACTATTTAAAGAAATTCTCCATTATTTGGCTACTATTAGTTTGTTAGTGACTTGTCAAGATAATGAGAAGACGTTTGTGGCAACTTTTTGTGTTATTGGATACATTGAAGAAGCCTTATAGAAAAGAATTCTTTAGGAATACAATTTCAATTGAAGCCAGTCTTAATTTCAATCTATAATGCTCCTGAAGAAAATGTTTTTACCTAGGCCAACTATAAAAATTCAATAAAACTAAAGACTTACCAGTCAGAGGAAATAATTGTCTCATCCAAATTATATTTTGTGTCCTCTTTTGTGGGAGATAATCCCAGCCAATAGTAATATAACTGTTTGGATATTACAAATTCCTACAAGAAATAGAAATGGTTTGTTAAAACAATTGTCTCCATGTCTCACAACATAATTTCTTACAAATTACTCTCAAGGTAACATTTTTAACATTGTACTATTACTTTTCGATGTCATTAAAGAAAATTGAGACAAAGTGATTTTGTTTGTTTGGTTGGTTGGTTTTTTTACTACAAGATTTCCTCTAGCATTTATACATCAGTTACTGGTTCACACAAAGCAGAATCTACTGGTTCATGTATAACTTTAATTTAGGGTCAATGAAGTTCATGAATTTCAGGTTTCAAATATTGAGCAGTCAATATTCAGTCTGGTGACAAAGAGGTGGTTAATTACTGTAAACACATGTTAATGAAAACAGAAAGAGTAGGAGAAAAATGTAGCAAAGTCGGATTAGAGAAGTGATTATAGAATAGAATTTAAAACCAGTCCAGATTTTTGTAGCTATAGTAAGTTTTTTCATTATATTCCAGGCATTTTTTGAGTAAATAACTATGAATGGATCATTGGAGAAATGGGTCAGATGAGGAAACGCTATGGATTGATTTCCTTCTTTTCTAATAAAGGAGGACAAAGATGCTTAGAGTAGGGAAGCTGAGACATTTGGAGAAATAATTATGTGATTACAGAGACCAGAAATACTGAATAAAAATAAAAATGTGGAGATACTATTTAGACATTTTTTAAAAAAGGAAATAAATACATAAATAAATCTTCCAGAGAACTCACCTTTTTTGGACATAGGAACTCAGTGCACTATATCTGCTAGGCTCTTGCTTTTGCCACCTCATCTTAATTTTACTTTTTAATGCATATTTTATACAAAGTTTTTTCTTCACTAGTATATATTGGCTTTTTCTCTTAGTTAAAAAAAATATAAAGTGACAGAAACAAAGAATCTCCTCCAATGTAGATTTTATGACATTGATAAGCCTCGGGAGTAATTTCCAGATCTTCTGTTTTTCGATACATGCTCAGAAACTGTGTTCTGAAAGTTAATTCTAAAGTTCCAGTTTGGAAATGCTCACAGACCTAAAAATTCTGGGTGTCCTGTATCTACTCACCTGCCCAGACTCGGAGATTCCACTAATGCTAAGGTCCTAAGCTAAATGCTATAAATGCTACCTTAGCTGTGCTACCCTGAGATAAATGCACTGTCTCAGTCATCCCATACCACAACTAGAATAGGCCAGAATTATGAATGGATTAATATAATGGAGAAAATGGCTTTCTTCCTCACAGGCAGAGATCTACAGGACCTTACCAATATACTTTTGTTCTTAATCTTCAACAGGCTGGCATTATAAGCAGAACATAGCAAGCCACTGTTTCTCCACGTGTCATATTTCTTAACTATTAAATAACAGCAGTCCTCATGCCATATCCAGTCCTTTGGACAAGGTTTACATTTGTGTTCTGGAAGAAGAATGTAGTTTTACTTGGCATATGTTGATAATCTTCATTATTCTTATTATTCTCATTGTCCTCTATGTTAAATTAAACAAATTATTTATTTTTCTGCTATTTATGTCAAAGGTAAAGAAAATTAATCTGTGTTTCAGGCCCCTATAAGCCATTACAATATGCCTCAAACATAATTTAAACAACACACTTCAAACATACTTGGATTCCACTATATTTTCTTACCTCAGGAGCCCTGCATAATAATTTTTTCTCTCCTTTTGTCATTTTTTTGTATTACTACATGATAATAAAAGCTAATCAAAAGAAAAATTGTGTCAAGAGAATTAACCCAATAAACATACATTAATCTTGCTTTTTTCAGCTAGAGCATTTCTAGTTCTCAGACTTGTTGAATATTTGGGAGATTTTGCAAAAGCACAAAGAACATATTATAGCTATTATAGCTATAAAAACTGTTAGTGATATTAAAAGGCTGATTCATCCGAATTCCAAGGGTAAGGCCTAGCTTTATTTCTTTTCTCTTGATTCTTATTGAACACTCACTAAAATTTAGAAATGAGGTCATCTATAAATGAATATTCTTTTCTATCTTCTATTGACCTCAGCACCCAAAATAACCTAGTGAATGTCAGATTAAATAAACTGTATATCATTTAATGTTTTATTAAGTAACTGTCATCTTCTGTAACTTAAGGGCCTAAGTTATTATTATTTTTTCTGTTTGTCTTCTAACTGCATAGAAATATTGAGTCTTTTGTCAACCACTTTTAATTCTTTCCCCCAAGTAATGACTTCTAAAAGATTAATTCTCAAGTGATTTGTAGGTTTAGTTCATTGTCTAGCAAATAACTCAGAGAGGAAAATAGAATTACCTGGTTCTTTTTTATAGAGCTCATAACATAATTTTGTGGCTGTTTCTTGCAGTGTGATAGAGAGATTCATGATCTTTTTGGAACTATTTATATTATCCATCAATAGTAGAGAAATATTCTTCTGAAGTTCTTCTTTGAAATTATGCAGTTTTTTAAATTTTTCCATTTTTGTCTTTGAAGTAAAGTAAACTCCAGGTCAAAAAAAAAATAAAATGATAAAAATGTGAATCCCTCAATACAACCATCACCTTCTTTTTGCAGAAATAGTATTTAAGAATATTAAAGTTCTAGGGAAGCAGTCATTCAAAAGAGTGAAGAAAAGAGATTAATTACCATACTGTAAGGATCTAGTTATAAGCCCCCTTCATGTTTACATATTACCTATAATCATTTCAAAACTTCAATTCAGAGTAACCTTTCTTACAAAACTCATACAATTCTAGGTGTTTTCCTTTTCAATCAAAACATGGTTAATACATACATATGCTTCCTAAGACTACCAGTCCAATCAGCAGCAGAAGGCACAGAAGAGTAAGAGCCAAGGTTCTTCGACGCCATACATGGGGAGGAGCAGGAGGTGCTGTGGAAAGCAAAATTAGCAAAGAGACCTGGATATGATATACATTTTCATTTGAATTATTTAATCATTCATTCATTTCACTTTTTTTCCCTTCCTAACATGTCCCCAGCAAAGTAATGTGCTTTGCTGGAAACTAAAGAATATTTTTAAATACCTTTTTAAAGAATATGTTAAGAATAGGTCAAAAACATTTTGTTCAAGGAGAAGCTGTAATTTGGTAGGTCAATTCACTAAACAAAGGCAAATATGGAGTTTAGAAAAGATAAGAGAGTAAACCAATCAATCTGAATACAACATATATTTTCTGTAAAAATTGGGGAAATTGAATAGCTGGCAGTTAACAGAGAGGTCAGTTTGTGTATTCCTTCCTCAAGTGGACAATTGTGAATGTCAAAGAAAATAATTTTAGTTATTTATGTTTTCCCCAGAAAATCATGACTGTAGGACATAAATGATAGGCAGTCTCCTTGTAATATCTCTGGGTGTTCTTTCGTCAGCCAGATCTTAGGCCAAATCTATATTATTTCTTCTTTAGGATTTGTCATGTTTTTTAGTAACAAACTTCTGTTGAATGCTTTTTATTAAACAAATGAATCCCAAAATAGATTAATTTCTTATTAAAAAATAGAAATTATGAACTTTATATTATAAGTTATTTTACTTAAAAAATAAAATCAAAAGTGAAAGAAGAGATATTACAAGTAGTATCACAAAAATACAAAAAAATCGTAAGTTTACTACAAACAATTATATGCAAACAAATTGAACAATGTAGAAAAATGTATAAATTCCTAGAAATATAAAACCTACCAAGACTTAATTATAACTAAATAGAAAATATGAACAGACTGATTATTACTAAGGAGATTGAGTCAAAAATCAAAATATCTCCCAACAAACAAAAGTCCAGGATCAGATAACTTTACTGGTAAATCCTACCAAACATTCAAAGAATAAACACCAATCCTTCTCAAACTCTTCCAAAAAATAGAATAGGCAGAAACATTTACAAATTTATTTTAAGAGGCCAAAATTACCATGATACACAAATTAGACAAGGACACTAAAAGAAAAGAAAATTACAGGTCAATATTCCTGATGTACATAGATGCAAAAATATTCAATACAATATTAGCAAACTAAATTCAACAATACATTAAAAGGGTCATATACCACTATCAATTGGATCGATTCCAGGGATGTAAGAAAGGTTCAACTTCTACACATCAGACAAAGTGACATACCACATAAAAAAAAATAAAGAATAAAAATCATATGATCACTTCAATCAATGAAGAAAAAGCATATTACAAAATTCAACATCAATTTATGATTAAAAAAAACTCTCAATGAAGTGGGTATAGTGGGAATATACCTCAAGCTAATATAAACAATATGTGACAAGTCAATAGCTAACATCATACTCAATGGTGAAAATCTGAAAGCTTTTTCTCTAAAATCAGGAACAAGATACAAAGGCCACTCTCACCACTTTTATTCAACATAGTATTGGAAGTTCAATTTAACTGCTTCTGTTTTTTTTTTTACTAAGTTGGATAAAGATCTCTAAAAGAAATAAGAGAAATATTAGGGTAGTATATGCTTGACTTATTAGAAAATCAAATGAGATCTTTTAACAGTATCTCTGTCTACCTTTCTGTCCCTTTGTCTCTCTGTCTCTGTCTCTCTATTTTACACACACGCCTGCACGCACGCGCGCACATTTCTTTATTTAAAAAAAAACATACAAAATCATGACTTTCCTGGACAACATATGTTCCTTGTTACATGGTTTCTTTCCACAGGGAAAATAAACCATTTTCCAATCCACACATATAAAAATTCTATCCTATCTTAATTACCTTCAGTGTGATGTTAAAGACTAGAAAATTTGTTAGAGACTGAATGTTCAGTACATTGACTAGTGCCTTAAAAAAAAAGGCTTTATAATCTTTTTATATGGACAGCTTTGGTAAAAATGGGAGGCTTAACTGAAAATTCAAATGGAAATTCACTGTCAGTTCACTAACATCTAAGATGGCAGGGCTTCTACCACGTCCTGTACTTTACTTCTATCATCTTACAAAAAACATTTATAGTTCAAAATCTTACCTTTTATTCCAACCTGGTCAAATTCCTGGCTACTTTTTATCTTACTGGAGCAGTCTTGGAATTTTAGATCTGCATAAGTGACTTCGTCAGACATTGATGGCTATGAGAAGAAATCTCTACCAACAGAAAAAGAAAAGAAAAAAAGAATGATGGTAAACTAACAGAGTTGAATGTTAAAAAGGAGTTGCCATTTCAGTTTATAAACTGAAGCTTAAACTTATAAGCTTAAACTTCTGTTTTGAAACTCACTGTACCTACCAACTACTCATATGTCTTCAAACGAGTTGCTGGCCTACTGTGACCTCAGACAAGTACAGAGGGCTATTGCAAGAGGGAGCATTCTTCCTCTTTTTTTTTCTCATTTCTCTATATCTGACAATTATAGAGTAGTTTTTAAAATTGTGTTTGGATATGATTAATATTATACAAGGGGAGACAAATTACTAGGGCAACATGATGCAGAAATAACAGAATTAATTGGAGAAAAACTTACAAGCAGAGAAATAATAAAAAGTACACAACCCTCAAACAATTACTAGTCCTTTGAAATGACCTGGCATACACGTTCTGCACATGTCGTGGCAAAGGTTGTGACAGAGGGAGTTTGCCTTAGCCAGGAAATTGCAAATACATAGAGAACACTCCCAAAGAAAGGGAGAGTGCCAACTCCACCTTGCCACCTTGTTACATTGTATAGTTAGCCTAAAAGGAGCTAGGAAATGCCTAATTTCTCTAGTAACAAGAAATATATTAAGAGATCTGGGACACAGCAACCATGCTAGGGGTTACACACACAGATGGCCAAGGTTGGCATACCAAATGCCACGGAAATAACTTTGCAGGAAAGCTAAGATCAACCTTGCTGTCTTTCTGTAGACTGGCTTAATCACTTTGAGTGGGCTCTCAGCTAAGCTACCGAAAGGAGGGAGAAAATGAGTCAGCAGGGCTATGCAGGTTAAGTGTCTGATGAATTTGACGCAGCATATTTAAGAGGCAGGGGTTTGTTCATTTCTTGATAGAGTATGCAAGGTAGAGGTGAGAGTTGGAAAATAATTGTTTTTGAGTAAGTTTTTTCTAATTTCATAAGTAAAACATACCTTGAAATTATTATTGGTATTGCCATATATAAATACTATAAAATGGATAGGTGTTATTTTTTTCTACCAAAGAAAATATGCAAAGATTTTTATTTAATAAAAAAATTAAGTAAAATTAAAAATAAAATAATAGCTTCTTTTTACAAGAGCAACTAAGCACTGAAGAAAAGGGAGGAATCACATATGCAATCAAATTACAAATATGCACAATCAAAATGAAGAAAACTTTAAAGTTCTTAAAAGAAAGAAGAAAATTAAAAATAAGAAAACATGCTTTTGGATTATAAGCATCAATATTATAAAGAAAAAGTACTTCTAAATTTAACTAAATATTCAATGTCAACTTAATTTAAATACTAATAGATTGTTTTTTACCTGGTACTTGAAAAAAGCTATTGAAATTTATCTAAACATACAATTGTGAACATATCGCCAGCAATATTTCAAGGAAAGTATGTGCAAAACATATAATAATTATCTCTTCCTAAGTACTGTATTTATTCTGGTTTCATCATTACAACTCTTTGAACTAGGTACTATTTTTATCACCCTTATTTTACAGATGGAGAAGTGTGCTATAAAGAGGTTAAGTCCTGATCCAACATCACACAGTCGATAAGTGATAGAGTTGAAACTCAACCAAGCTTCCTGGTTGCCTAGTTCAAATATATATCCACAGGCAATATGCTTTATATGGTGGAAACAGACTAGCCTTTCCAACCCTTGTATATAGATTTGTATGTAAAGAATGAAAACATTAACAATTTCTCCCCTTTTTAATTTCCTCCCACCTCTAACTACACTACAGAACCACCCCAAAACATTAACATTTTAGAAGATAATGCACATTGGTGGATTTATTTATTATTGTCTTTGAGTGGGAAATACCTTTTGAAACAAGACAAGAAAAGTCATTCAAAAGATTAACACAACTGACGATATAAAAGTTAAATTCATTTATATGACAAAATATAATAAAAATACCCATGGCAAACTGAATAAAATTATATGTATTGCATATATATCATAAAGGACGAAGAGCTAATCTTATAAATGTATAGAGAAATTTTACTAATCAATATAAAAGAAATATTAATAAGAAAGTTGACATTGATACAACAAGTTTTTCTCTTTTTTGGAAGAAACTTCTATAATAATTTAAAATTTATTTTTAGCTGAAGAACAAAGGGAGATGGGAGAGGAAGACTTTTACTATTTTATATCTTATGGTGCTCTTATACATATGATTCTTTTCAGGTTCAAAAAAGAAACCCATAGTCAAGATTCAAAAAGAAGAACAAGTATACACATTAAAAGGGGAGTTTGAAAGAATAAAATAAAGGGATAATTTGCAAAATGTGGGTAGGCTCGAACAAACAAACCAACAAACAAAAACAAAAGACAAGAAGGAATAACAAAACGTCCAGCATTAGCTGCTGTTGGAAGCCATAACTACTACTAAGCCTGAGAGAGCAAGGCTGGTAGCAATTGACTGAAAGCCATAACTATGGAAGGCGGCCTCCCTGGAAGTACAGCCTTAGGTAGAAAAGCTGCACTGCTATATCTTACCAATGTAGGTAAGTAGTCCATCTTCGGATCTTCTTCTACTGTTTCTCTTAGTACAAACTTACCTACATATCAAGAAGAGGGTCTAGTAATATTGCATAAAGGAGTCAGCTATCTAGGTCTCTGCAAAGGGAATAGAATGGTAGAGAGTAGATCTAGAAAAACAAACAAACACAAAAATATCCAACATAGCTAATCTCCTTTTCCCTTTAAAAAATCCTATCAGCTACCAGAGCATCATGGGTTAATATCAGTTCAGTCATACTTTCAAAGAAACCTACATATATATTAGAAATTGTCTCACATGGAATAAAGGTTAAGAAGTCCCAGGATCTGCCATCTGTAAATTGAAGAACCAGGAGAGCTGGTGGTGTAATTCAGTCTGAGTTCTAAGGCCTGAGGGTTGGGTAGAGGAAGAAGTAGGAAGTGGGAGGTTGTCAGCAGTTTAAATTTTTGCCTGAGTCGAAAGCCTGAGAATCAAAAGCCCAATGTCTAAGTGGATGTCGTAGGTAAAGATGGGTATCTCAGCTCAAGCAGAGAGAGAGAATTTGCTCTTTTTTCTGTCTTTTTGTTCTCTGTAGGCCCTTAACTGATTGAATGATGTCTGTATTCAATGGTGAAGGCAATCTTTACTCAGTCTACTGTTCTGAATGCTAATCTCTTCTGAAGACACCCTAACAAACACCCAGAATTAACGTTTGACCTATTGGAGTCTCTCAAGTTTTGTCCTCTCAATTTTATAAATTTTGTCTAACTTTATAATGATATTTTTGTAGTTTTAAAGTAATACAAGCCACAGGTCTGTGGCTGGAACTAGAGATCTCCTTATTGTTTATTGTATAAAACCTACTAAGTATATATAAAAGTTAATGGTCAAACAATAAATATATCTACACAATTTTTTTGGGGGGGACATTTACTAAGAGACAATATCACAGATGCAGAGGTAATAGCAGTTGCTTAGCTGTCTTCTCACCTATCACACTCTGGAACATGTGATACAATAATAATAATATCATTGTAATATTATTAATAATGTTAATAATCCAGTATGTCTGGATGTCAGACACCAAGTAGGAATTCCAATGCTGCACGTGGTTGTTTTAAATTCATGACTAGGGAATTAACAGCTTCACTGCTGGCACGATTAAGGGCTGCATTCTAAGCATTTTGATCAAGACATTATAATATGAGAAAATCTTGCATCTTCCCTATTTTGAAGACTCAGCATTTCATCACAGACTGTAGGATGTGTCAGGACCTATCATCTGTATCCAAATTGACTATTTGAGCGCTCAACTGTAGCCAGTTGAAACTTATAGGAGCTAACTGGGAAGCAAATTAGTATTGGATGAGTTGATTCTCTCCTGTCATTCTAGTCTTGACTCCAAGATGTGGCTGACTTTTATCCCAATCCAGCTGAGCAAACACTTCAATGTATAAGGGCTGCATGGCTGCATCACTGGAGCAGACAGCCACTGGAGGGGAAGACACAGTTCCACACAGCATGTAGAAAGCTGGAAAGGATGTCAGTCTTGCTTTTACAACAACCAAGTAAAGCTGGATAAGTTTCAAATTCATAACTTTTCTTAAACCCATCAGAGATCTGAGGTCACAGAGTAATCAACTAAACTGAGAACTAAAGAAAGCAAGGCACCTAAGGAGACAGAACTAAGGAGAGACAGAACACAAAATCTTGCTTACCCAGGGAAAGGTAAATATTCCACTGAAATAAGCTGCTGTAAAGAATTCAGTTAAACTTTGTAATAGGTTGCTAAAGGCAGAGTGTGTGGGTTTGCATGTGAGCGTGGAACTCCTTAGAGCTGCTGACACAACAGTGAATTATACCTGCTTGAAGGCACTTTACAGACAGACCTCACAGGAAAATTGAAAGTTTAAGTGCAAGTTGGGAGACTAGACAGTTTCCTTATAATGAAGGCTTGGGGGAGGTGAACAGCAACCATTGTACAAAAGACACAAAGTCCTACCAGGGAATTTCTCCCCTACAGAACAAAAGAATGAAGCCACTGAGGGGCAAAGCAACAAACTCTACTGCTCAGGCCAAAGGCTCATTACAGCTGAAAGTGAAATAGAAATGTCTCTGTCTTCCTGGGGGAAAAAGAGGAAAATGCCATGACAGTATTTAAACTGGCTTCTAGGAGTCCTTTGCTAAACCCAGCTTTACGTATTCTCAGTATTAAGGCCCATTTAATATTTTTCGAATGACTAAAAGACAACAGAAAATTAATTGTGCTTATTTATGGAATAGCTGGTTGTTATGTCAGGTTCTGGCCTTCACAAGTCATAGAAAGTTTACTGAATGAAGCATAACCATAGCTACTGAGATTTTGATAAAGTCAGTTTTTAGTGAAAGAAACTTTGTAGCACAAACTTCTAAATCCAGGCTGCCACAAGAGAAATGAAATAATACAAAACAGAAGCCTATGTACTTATACATCAGAATACTTGGTCTGGTAGTCACCATCTCTACCTTTCCTTATTTCTTAAGGCCACTGAGATCTGGTGGGGAACCAAGTACCCACTAGCTTAGTGTAGCAGTCACTGGAAGTGAGACGGATCACGAGAATGATGGTATGCAACCGTTTCGAACCCAGACCATCTTCAGATCATTGTACACTAGACAGGGCAGGCTCTGTTGGCCATTATCTGCCATATTCTTGGTTACTGTGCTTCAAAGCAGTTGGACTCCAGATTTCATAAAATATAGCTATCAATAATACAAACTTTTTTTCATTTTCTACTTTGGGTCTAAAACATTTTATATTCATTCTGCAGTAACTCATCTCAAAAATCAATACTGGAAAATCTGAGCAAAAGGGGGAGAAAAGTCTAGGCATATGTCATGATTTAAAGGTTTTAAAAAAAGCAATACATGCTGAAGAATCAGAGGAAACATTTTCTTATGAAACAGTTAATAAAATAAACAGGAGAAAACTTTAACATAGCCAAGAGATTCCAGAAAACATTGTATATATTTAAAAAGTGATTTGTGTGACTAAAGTATTTCTTAAGGTTCTATCAGCCTTCCCTCCCACATAACAGAAACTGATAATACCAAGTTTATAGTCAGAGAAAAAACCATTAAGCCACAACTGCCAACCACATTCATGAGGTTGAGAAGAATGCACAGATAAGCATCAGAGGCTAGAAAAGGTAAATCTGGTGTTTTAAAGAGACCATAGCTTTGTATGTGCACACAAAAGTTAACTTTATTCTTTCATTCCATTAAACTCACTCTGAGACTTATATTTCCCCAGACCTGAATAGGTTGGGGTCAGTTCCATAGTTTTTGTGGTTCCTTTCAGTAACAAGAACACTCTCATTTCAGAAATTATTATGTCCAGCAAAATATCAAAACTCCAAGCTCTTCTGTCTCAACTGAAACTTCAGTTTAAAACATCTTCCCTTCTCTGGCCTGGACGATTTCAGCTCTGGAAGCATTCAGAGGATGGGATGTTCTATTTGCTTCCTCATTTTCCCTTGGATTCATCAAATCTATTTAACAGATGCTGTTTCTGACCCCACATGGGGAAGAGAAAGCTGGCGAAAGACAAGCACAGATGTGTGCTGTTGACGTGTGCTGCTGATTTGGTAAGTTTTTCACTTTATCTGACTGCTACTAACTTCCTGTTAGTAGACAGACTTCTCTTGAGCTGGTTTCTCCTTGGCTTTCATGATACATACTATAGATCCTCGTTATTGGGCTTTCATTGCCTGGAGTCCTCTTGGATACATTTTTTTTTTAATTATAGTAAAATACCCATATTATAAAATTTCTCATCTCAATCATTTTTAAGTGCACCGTCAGTAGTGTTAAGTACTTTCACTGTGTTGCACATCCAATCTACAGAACTCTTTTCATGTTATACAACTGAAACTCTATACCTAATAAATAACAACTTCGCACTCCCTGTCCCCTCAAACCCTGCCAACCACCATTCTCCTTTCTGTCTCTATGAATTTAACTAGTCTAGGTACCTCATATAAGTGGAATCATTCAGTATTTATTTATGTATTCATGCATTTATTTATTTTGTGACTTATTTTACTTAACATACTGTCCTCAAGTTTCAGCATGTTGTAATGCAGATCAGAATTTTTTTCTTTCTAAGTCTGAAAATATTCCCTTATATGTACATACCACATTTTGTTTCTCCATTTGTTAATCAATGGATACTTGGGTTGCTTTCACCTCTTGGCTATTGTGAATAGTGCTATTGTAAACATTGGTTTACAAATATTTCTTCAAAACCCTGCTTTCAATTTTTTGAGGGTATACCTTCAGAAATAGCTTTACTAGATCATGTAAAAACACAATGTATAATTTTTTGAGGAAATAGCATACTGTTTTTCATAACAGCTGCAGCATTTTGCATTCTCACTAACGATGTACAAGGTTCTAATTT
The DNA here is from genome assembly GCA_004027375.1 of Macroglossus sobrinus. Lineage (NCBI taxonomy): Eukaryota > Metazoa > Chordata > Mammalia > Chiroptera > Pteropodidae > Macroglossus > Macroglossus sobrinus. Next base: position 215,761 of record PVKZ01002093.1, read on the forward strand.
ATCCACATCCTCGAAACAGTTGTGATTTTCTATATTTTGAAAGTAGCCATCCTAATGACTATCTTAATGATATTTTATTGTGGTTTTAATTTGCATTTCCCTAATGATTACTGATGTTGAGCATATATTCATGTATATCTTGTTTGTCTTCTCTGGAGAAACATCTGTTCAAGTCCTTTTTTTAAAATCGGGTCATTTGTTTTTTGCTTTTGAGATGTAGAAGTTCTATATAAAGAACTTCTGAATTTCAGTCCCTTATCAGATATATGATTTGCAAATATTTTCTCCCATTCTGTAGATTGCCTTTCCACTCTGTTGACTTTGTCATTTGATGCACATTTAAAAAAAAATTTTTAATGTACTACACCTTAACTGTTTTTAATTTTGTTGCCTGTACTTTGGTGTCATATCCAAAAAACCATTGCCAAATCCTGAAACTTTCTCCCTAAATGTTTTATAGTTTTAGCTCCCTCATTTAGGTTTTTGACCTATTTTAAATTAATTTCTGTTTTCAGTGTAAGGTAAGGGTTCACGTTTGTTATTTGGCATGTAGGTATCCAGTTTCTTCAACATCATTAGTTGAAAAGACTCACCTGATAAATGATCTCTGCAGTCTTGTAGATCACCTGAACACACAGGTGAGAATTGATTTCTCAACTCTTTATCCTAGTCTGTTGGCCTATGAGTCTGACTTAATGCCAGTACCACACTGTTTTGAGTACTGTAGCTTTGTAATAAGTTTTGAAATCAAGACATATGAAACTTCCAACTTTAATATTCTTTTTCAAAGTTGTTTTGACTATTTAGGACCTCTTAAGTTTTCTTATGAATTTTAGAATGGGTTTTTATATTTCTTCAAAAAAATTACTTTTGGCATTTTGATAAAGACTACATTAAATCTATGTTGAATACATTTTATGATCACCCTAAGCCAGTTTCCCAAGGTGGGATGCATGTCTGGTTACATATCACAAGCCATTTTTCTCTTTTGCATTTAAAGTAGAGTCCTTTATTTGGAATAGGGTGTGTATATTGTATATATTCTCTTCTGTGAGTTAAAGGCTAATTTTATCTATAATGATTGATTAGATTTAATACTGGATATTAATTTAACTTCAATTACATACAGAAACTCTGTACTTTTACTCCTACCCTACCACTCTGTGTTCTTGTATTTGAAATTTGCTGCTTTTCTATATTGCGTATCCATTTACATAAAGACAGGTACTATACTATCTCATTTCTATGTGGAATATAAATTTGTCTGACTCATAGAAACAGAATAGAATGGTGCTTGCCAGGCACTGCGATGAGGAGGAAATGGGACAGTGTTGGTCAAAAGATACAAATTTGCAGTTATTCAAGATAAATAAGTTCTGGAGGTCTAACGTATAGTAACGTACTTATAGTTGACAAAAATGTATTTTTTACTTGAAATTTGCTAAGAAGGTAAATCTTAAGTGTTCTCACCACAAAAAAAAAAAAAACAGAATAAAAAATAGAATAAAATAAAATAAAATAAATTGATAATTATATAAGGTGAAGAATATGTTATTATTATTTGGGGATAGTGACTTTCATAAAGTATACATATATCAAAACACCAAGTTGTATACTTTAGTTTATTGGGGTAATGTTGGTTAATACAATTATATAATTTTCAGATGTACATTATAATTTGACTCTATATATTTTATTGTGTGATTACCATGCAAAGTTCAGTTTCCTTCAGCTACCATATATTTGATCCCCTTTGCCTACTTCACCCTCCTGCTACCCTCCTATATTTGACCCACTTTACTCCATCTACCTCTCCCTTCCTTCCCCACCCCCTACCCTCTGGTAACCACTAGTTCATGTCCATGTCCCCGAGTCTCTGTTTGTCCTGTTCCTTTGTGCTTTTAGATAATACCATGTGATTGTCTACTTTTTCAATCTGGCTTATTTCACTTAGTATGATTGCCTCGAGGTCCATCCATGTTGTCGCAAATGGCAGTAATTCATCTCTTCTTATGGCTGAGTAATATTCCATTGTATGTATGTACCACTGCTTCTTTAGCCAATCATCTGTCGTAAGATACTTTGGTTGCTTCCATATCTTGGCCACTGTGAATAATGTTCCTATGAACATCGGTGTGTAAATATCTTTTTTTAGGTATAGATTTTCAAGTCTTTGGGGTAAAGATCCAGTAGAGGGATTACTGAATCATATGATAGATTAATTCTTAGTTTTTTGAAGAACCTCCATACTGTTTTCCATAGTGACTATACCAATTTGCAGTCCCACCAGCAGTGTATGAAGATTCCTTTTTCTCGGCATCCTCTCTAATATTTGTTATTACTAGTCTTGTTGATTATAGCTATTCTAACAGATATGAGGTGGTATCTCATTGTGGTTTTGATTTGCATTTCCCTAATAGCTAGTGATGTTGAGCATCTTTTCATATATTTGCTGGCCATTTGTATGTCCTCTAGGGAGAAGTATCTATTCAGGTCTTCTGCTGATTTTTTTTTTTTTATTGAGTTGTTTGGTTTCTTTTTGTTGTTATTGAGTTGTATGAGTTCTTTGTATATTTTGGATATTAGGCCCTTATCAAAGGAATTACTTGCAAATATATTTTCTCATTGAGATGGTTGTCTCTTTACCTTGTTGATGACTTCTTTTGCTGAGCAGAAGCTTTTTAGTTTGATGTAGTCTCATTCATTTATTTTTGCTTTTACTTCCTTTGCCTTAAGGTCAAATTCATAAAATCCTCTTTAAGTCCAAGGTCCTTAAGTTTAATCCCTATTTTGTTTCTATGCATTTTATTGTTTTAGGTCTTATATTCAGATCTTCAATCCATTTTGAGTTAGTTTTTGCGTGTAGTGATAGACAATAGTCTAGTTTCATTCTTTTGCATATGGCCTTCCAATTTTCCCAGCACCATTTATTGAAGAGGCTTTCCTTTCTTCACTGTATGTTTTTGGCTTTTAGTAAAAATTATTTGCCCATATAAATATGGGTTTACTTCTGAACTCTCAATTCTGTTCCACTGGTCTGTGTGTCTGTTTTGCTGTCAATACCATGACATTTAGATAACTGTCACTTTGTAGTATAATTTGAAGTCAGGCAGGGTGATGCCTCCAGCCTCATTCTTTTTTATCAGGATGGTTTTGGCAATTTGGGATCTTTTGTGCTTCCATACAAATCTGATTTTTTTTTGTTGTTCTATTTCTTTAAAAAATGCCAATGAGATTTTGATGGAGATTGCATTAAATCTGTATAATGCTTTAGCTAATAAGGTCATTTTAACTACATTGATTCTTCCAATCCAAGAACATGGAATATCTTTCCATTTCTTTGTATCTTCTTCGACTTCTTTTAATAGAGTGTTTGAGTTTTCATCATATAGGTCCTTTACATGTTTTGTTAAATTTATTTTTAGGTATTTTATTCTTCTTGTTGTAGTAGCAAAAGGAATTATTTTTTCTACTTTTTCTGACACTGTATTATTAGAGAATAGAAATGCTATGGATTTTTGAACATTGATTTTGTAACCAGAAATTTTACTGTATTTGCTTATTGTTTCTAGTAGTGTTCTTGTGTAATCTTTAGGATTTTCTATATAGAAAATCATGTCATCCACAAAAAGTGACAGCTTGACTTTGTTTTCTACTTGGATGCCTTTTATATCTTTCTCTTGCCAGATTGCACTCGCTAGGACCTCTAATGTTATATTGAATACCAGTAGTGATAGTGGACACCTTGCCTTGTCCTTAATCTTACAGGAAAGGTTTTTAGTTTTTCACCATTAAGTATAATATTGACTGAGGGTTTGTCATATATGGTCTTTATTATGTAAAGGACTTTTCCTTCTATACCAGTTTTGTTAAGTGTTTTTATCATAAACAGATGCTGTATCTTGTCAAAGGCTTTTTCTGCAGCTATTGATATAATTCTTATTTTTTTTAATCTGTATATGTGGTGTGTCACATTAATCACTTTGCATATGTTGAACCATCCTTGTGCTCCTGGGATGAAGCCCACTTGATCGTGGCATATAATCTTTTTAATATGTTTCTGTATTCGGTTCACTAGTATCTTATTTAGGATTTTTGCATCTGTATTCAAGAGAGATATTGGTCTGTGGTTTTCTTTTTTTGTGTTATCTTTATCAGGTTTTGGTATTAGGGTGATATTGGCCTTATAAAATGAGATGGGAAGTATTGCCTTCTCTTTGATTTTTTTGGAAGAGTTTGAGGAGAATATGTATTAAATCTTTGAATGTTTGGTAGAATTCACTTTTTGGTAGGTTTTTGATGATTGTTTCAATTTCTATACTGCTGATTGGTCTATATAGATTTTCCAGTTCTTCTTGATTCAGTCTAGGAAGATGGTCTTTTTCTGAATATGGTCTATTTTTTCTAGGTTATTAAATTTGATGTTATATATACATACTTTTTTCATAGTATTCTTGTATGATCCTTTGTATTTCTGCAATGTCAGTTGTAATGTCCCTTCTTTCTCTTTTCTCTTTAGTGAGTCTAGTCAGGGGGTTGTCAATTTTATTAACTTCCTCAAAGAATCAGTTTCTTGTATTTATTTTTTCTATTTTTTGTTTCCAATTTTATTTATTTTGATTATTTCTTTCCTTCTGCTGACTTTAGACCTCATTTGTTCTTTCTTTTCTAGTTTAAGATGAAGTGTTAGGTTGTTTATCAGGGCTCATTCTTGATTTTGGGGGTAGACCTGTAATGATATGAACTTTCCTATTATGACTGCTTTTGCCGTGTATCAAAAGTTTTGATATGTTGTACTATCATTATCATTCATTTCTATGCATCTCTTGATCTCTCTTTTTATTTCTTCTCTGACTCAGTTATTCTTCAGTAGCATGTTGTTTAATCTCCAGGTATTTGTGGTTCTTCCTGATTTCTTTTTGCAGTTGATCTCTAGTTTCAAAACATTATGATCATAGAATATGGGTATTATGATTTCAACCTTCTTATATTTTTTGAGGCTATTTCTGTGTCCCAGTATGTGGTTGATTCTTGAGAATGTTCCATATGCACTAGAGAAGAACATATAACAGCTGTTTTGTAATGGAAGGCTCTGTATATGTTAATTATGTTCAGTTGATCTAATGTGTCATTTAAGGATGTTATTTCCTTTTTGATTTTCTGTTTGGATGATCTGTCCATATATGACAGTGAAATATTTAGGTCCCATTCTATGATAGTGTTTTGGTCTATTTCTCCCTTTAGTTCTGTTAGTAATTGCTTTACACATTTTAGGGCTCCCTGATTGGGAGCATAGCTATTAATAAGTGGTATGTGTTCTTGGTGCACGATTCCCTTTATCATTATGAAGTGTCTTTCAGTATCTTTTTTTACCTTTTTATTGTGAAGTCTATTTTGTGCAATATTAGTACTACTACTCCTACTTTTCTCTGAATGCCATTTGCTTGAAATATTGTTTTCTACCCTTTCATTTTGAATCTATATTTGTCTTTGGAGCTGAGATGTGTCTCCTGGAGGCAACATATGGTTGGGCTTTGTTTTCGATGCATTCTGCAACTCTGTACCTTTTTATTGGTGAGTTCAGTCCATTTACATTTAGAGTGATTATTAATATATGAGGTCTTTTTATAACCATTTTATCTTTTGCTTTCTGGTAGCTCGGTGTTTTCATTGCTTCTTTGTCCTTGTGTTCCAATTTTATTTTGATTGGCTTTTGTGGGTTATGCTTCTGATTCTTATTGTTTTATGCTACATGCTTCAGTTCTGACCCTATGGTGTGTGGTTACCATTACAAATATAAAAAAGATAGTTATATATATATATATATATATATATATATATATATATATATATAGTCATTCATGTTCTTCTGTATGTGCCTTATCTCCATTTTCCCTTGCAAATTTGGATCTTCGACTCCTCCCCTTTTCAGTCATTTTGTGTCAATTTGTTTCTATGTATGCTGAACATTCATTACTATCTTGTGATAGCAATTCTCTTATTATTTAAGCTTATAATGCCCTGTTCTTAGTAAGGGTTGCACTCCTTTGCTTCTATTTGCCTGATAGTCACTTTACTACTAATTATGTATTTTTGTTGTTGTTATTTTGTTTTAGGTGAGCTGACCACTTTCAGAATTTCCTGTAGTACAGGACTCATAGTGAAGAATTCCCTCAATTTTTGTATGTCTGAAAATTCTTAATATCTCCTTCATATCTAAAAGAGAACTTAGCTGGATACATTGTTCTAGGCTGATAGTTCCTTTTGCTTAATAGTTTACATATTTGATTCCATTCCTTTCTGGCTTATAAAATCTGCACTGAGAAGTCTGATGATAGTCTAATGGGTTTCCCTTTATACGTTATTGTTTTCTTCTCCCTGGCTGCTTTGAGAATTCTATCTTTGTCACTGATTTTTGATAACTTTATTAAAATGTGTCTTGGTGAAGGCCTTTTTGAGTTGAGATAATTGGGTATTCTGTTGACTTCTTAAATTCCAAGTTCCAGCTCATTCTTTAGATTTGAGAAATTATCGTTAACTATTTTCTGAAAATGCTTTCTAAATCCTGCTCCTTTTTCTCATCTTCAAGAATGCCCATTATTATGTTTCTTTTCCTGATGGTTTCAGCTAGTTCTTGTATTTCTCTTGCATTAATTTTCATTCTTTGATTTCTTCTTCCTTCCAATTTACTTATAGATTTCTGTCTCAATATTACTGATTCTTTCCTGCATTTGGCCAACTCTATTTCCCAACTTGTTATTTCATGTTTCAACTCCTTCAGTGTGTTTCGTACCTCCAGAAAATCTATTCTGTCCTTTTTGAGGGTTTTAATCTCCTTGCTTTGCTTATCTAGCTGTTTTTGCAATTTCTGAAATTGTTTATATGACTTGTTTCAGAACTCTGCCTTTTTTCAGAAGTACCATCCTGAATTTTCTGTCACTTAAGTCACATATTTCTATGTCTGTAAGCTTATTTTCTAGAAATTTTTCTCTTTCTTTCTGAGATGACTTGTCACCTTGGTTGTTCATAGTGTTTAATGGACTATTTCTCTGCCTAGGCATTAATGGAAGTGTATTCTGTTGTTTTTCCAGAAAGAATGAAGGAAGGTTTCTCTCTAGCCTGCTGCAATGAAGGTGCTTTTCTTTTTGTTTCAAGTAGGTGTTGTCTAAGCCTCTTGGATCCCTGCTTTGTATGGTGCCTAACATCTTTTATTTTCTTGTAGATTTTAATCATACCTCGCTACTATCAGTTTCAGTCTCTGTCTGTGTTAGTAACAATTTTAGTAACATTTTCTCAGATTTCCCTGGGGCTCTGTGGTGATTGATCTCAGAGGATATAAGGGGAGTAGCTCTCTGATTTGGGGGTTGGAAGCTGTGGCTCAGTCTTAGTTTTGCAACTGGGGCTGGTAAAAATCAAGTGTTGTTTCCCTGAGGTCCTGTCCCACTTCTCTGCTTTCTGCCCTGATGACTGAGCCCTGCTGCTGGCTGTTGGCTGCATAGAAAAGTCACGGCACTTCCGGGCAGGGCTGTTCAAGAAAGTTGCTGCCCCTTCTTCCCTCTCCCTTCTCCTGCAGGGAGCTCCAGAGGCTGTGAGAGGTACCTTCAGTCTCTGCAGCTTTTCTTCAGATTTCCCTGGGGTTCTGTGGTGTTCAGTCTTGAAGGGTATGGGGGGAGGGACCCTCTGGGTTGGAAGTTGGAGGCTGCAGCTCAGCCTGGGTTTTGCAGCTGGGGCCACTTAAAATCAACTGTTGTTTCTCAGAGATCCTGTCCCATTGCTCTGCTTTCTGCCCTGATGACTGAGCCCTGCTGCTGGCTGTGTAGAAAAGTCTCAGCACTTCCAGGGAGGGCTGATCAGAGAAGTCACCACATCCTTGTCCCTACTCTTGCAAAGAGCTCTGGCATCTGCAAGAAGAAACTTCTTTATTTGTCTCAGTCCACCACCCAACACCCGGGGTTCTGACCTGTGGTAGCGCTTATCTTCAGATCCCATGCTCAGATGTGCTAGTGTGCAGTTTAAACGTTTTTTGTTCAGTTTTAGATGTTCTGCTTGTTGTTGTTTCAAGGGGAGCGATCTGAGACGTCTCTCACTCCACCATGTTTTCCAGAATTTAAGTTGTACACTTTAAATAGACATACTTTTGTCAATTATATCTCAATAAAGTTGGAGAAAAATTTATGCCAGTCAAGTCTTTTTCCCCCATTATCTGCTTGACTAACTTTAAATGTTTTCTAGTCTACTCTAATCCATACATTTATCCTTATTACAGCAAACAATCTCAGTATTTCCTTATAAAGAGAAAATACTCCACCAATAGCCTGGCATCACAGCTGAACATTTACATATATCCATATCCTACTGTGTTCTTTCCTTTTGTCAACATAGATGATCCTAAAATGAGATTATATAGATGATTTTGAAAATAAATCAGTTTAGATCTCTGAATACTCAGCATAGTACATACAGTATAGTAACAAGTCTTTAACTTGTCCTAATCATCCAATGGGGTAGACAAATATAAGCTTAAATACACACACACACGTGCACGCGTGCACACACACACACACACATATACACACACATTATGGGGTCTCTACCTTCATTACTTCATCTAAAAACATTCTTGAAAGCCTTATTTTTTAATATCATCATGTTAGGAATTAGGGTTTTGACCCATGAATTTGGGAGTACAGAAATATTTAGTTCATAACAAGTGTATAATATATGTTTATATATGTATATATTTTTATTTTTATATTTACATTTGCAAAAGACTGTGTGTATGTGTGGGGGATAATTGTGCATTGTTTTGTATGGTTCTGACATGCACAAATTTTATTTACAATGGTTTAATTAAATAACACCACCCTCCAACTATGAATTTCAAATTTCAGTTTTCCAGTATGCTTACATATATTTATATTTATAATATATTTACTGTAAGTAATTATATAAGTAAAAACTTCACTGCTAGTTTTTCAGCCTACAAATTACTACATATACAACAGATATGCATTATGATCAATGACCAATCACAATACTTGTTTCTAAGTCTGTCACTGATTAATGAAATGATGTTATAAGTTAACACATACAGGTGAGTGTAAAGTTCTGTCGCCTCTTTGTTTTGCAGTGATAAATGCATATAATATTTTACAAAAATAGATTATTAAAAGAGGGAACTAGTCGACAAGATTAAAATGCAGCAAAGAAACAAAAGTGATAATACTAAGAGTAAAAATCAAATAGAAGGTAAATGGATCTATAAAAGAAATAAGTGATCATGGAGCTATTGATACTTCCACTTTGAAAAGACTCTAGATAAGCAGCTAAAGGAATTTAGTGAAGGCAAACATCAACGAAAACAAGAAAAATGGTTGTGATATAAAAGATAGAGATATCTCTTAGAAGTTACACCCCCCAAAAAAAAATACAACAAAGGAATTTTCAAAGATGTCTCATGATGTTTCAAATGCAAAATATCAAAATGTTGGAAGCCCAATCAAACTTAGAAGTATGAAAATTTGAGACATCAAACAAGAGGAAAACCTATTCAAAGTACTCTTGATAAGTTATTTTTTACAAAATAAAACAAAGCAATTAAATTCTCAATGATTTTAATGTTTTAAATTAACGTTTTAAAAATTATTAGTTTTCCTGATTTTTATTCCCTAAACATTTTTAAGAGAGAGTAGGGAGTCTTCAATATTTTGTCAAAAAATTTAAAAGGTCAGAGAACAGTCATGGGTTTCCCCTTTAATTGTTAAAATAACTTGGTGTGGTTTTGGCATACCAAGCACCGTCATTTTTATCATCGTGTTCTACTGTGAAAAGTGATGACTGCTTTTATACGAAACAAATCTTCCATCAGATACTGGGGAAACATGTAAAATAATGGGCTTGTTTCCCCAAATATCGCTAAACATCTACAGGTAAACTTAGAACTCAGAAATTAAGAAGAATGGAAAAAACTAATTTAAAAAAAAAACGGGGCTGATGGGCGGAGCCACTTTGTGGTGCTAGAGAATATGCACAGTAAGGCCAACAACCCATATGTTGTAGAAATCTCAGGTTTGAGATTTTAAGGAAACTATATAAAGGTGTTAGCATTGGGCCTCTCTATTCTCTGCTTTGAGCAGTTAACAGATGGGAGGTAAGGAGCCAATCAAAGATTAAATTCTCAGAGTCCTCACTGGTTCCAGCCAATCCCGGGCCACGGAGCCATAGCCACTGTTGTTTGGTAGCCGTTACTACCCTTAGCCTCGTAAAAACGTCAGAGGAAAAGGCAGTTGATATGTGCAGCTTGTGGGGGCCCAAGTCGTGGGACTGAGCAGAGGAAGACAGATTGCTGAGCTGTTTCCACTTTAGTCTGCGACATCACCCTCCCAGAAAACTGGTGCCTTGGTTTCCTACAGCATGTACCAAATATAATTAACAATTTGCAGTTCATCCTTACAAGTATCCCAGCAGCTGTGACCTCGGAAGAGCTTTTCCCTGAGAGCATAGGAGATGAATAGAGCAAAGATTGAGAATTGGGATGGGACTGAGGCTGTGGAGCAGGAGGTCAATAGGTCAGGTAAGGGAGTGAAAACAGAATCTAAACCTCCTGTTATTATCCTGGAATTCTTTTTTGATCCCAGGTTGCTCCCTCAGCATTTTGTTTTTTAAATATATATCATCCATAATCTCACCCTTAAATACAACTGCCTCCACTCCACCCCTAATCCCTGGCTTGGTAAAAGCAGTATTTTATCAAGGAACAATTTGGTTTTCTATTCTGGAAGCAGGGCAGAAGACTGAGTAACATAGTTCTCAGAAATGGCACCAAAAAATGGAGGCAAAGCTTTTTGAGGTTGCTGCTGCTGCTGCTAAAAATGTAGATCTTTCTCGCCTTCCTAATTATTAATACTAAGTTGCAAACAGAATATATAGAAGATAGAAGGAAAGATAAACATTACTTGTTCATATTTTGTTTGCTTGTTTTTCTGTAAAAGATAAAAATGACCTGTGTTTTCCCTAGGTATAACAGCAAAGAAAATAGTAGTCATATCAAGTACGCTTTTCGGAAGCATTGCCTTTCTTCTTTGGGCTATGTTAGGATTTCCTAAAAAATGTAAGTTAACAATTTTAGCTAAAAAAATATATATATATATAAATAAATATATAATAAATAAATATATAAATATATTTATATTTATATATATGTGTGTGTGTATATATATATATATATATATATATATATATATATATATATATATAAATGATATTATTACTGATTCAATCTGATAACCAAGACTGGACTTTTCTTCCCCTACATTGAATGTTTGGAACTGAAAGTATTCTTCCAGTCAAAGTGTCTAATTTCTCTTTGAACTTAGTCACTTGCTTTGCCTTCTAGAATGATCATATCTCTTGAACATCAGGCATGTACTAGGTGGTATGATAGCAAAATGACAAAAGGAGATTTATGGCTTCGAAGGAATTCATTTATACCTGAAAAAAGCAAGCATATAAGCAAACAGTAGCAACAAAATAAAATAGTTGCTAAATTGGCATATGTTCAATTTCAAGCAGAAGATGAGATTATAAATCTGCTTTTGGTAGTTAAGTAAGGCTTTATGAAGAGAAAAGTGTTTGTGCTGAATCTTAAGATCAAGTAGGCATTTATCAGAGCTTTAGATGAGAGAAAGGATGTAAGCATCAGAGAATCACACCAGGTGTCATTATAATATGGTTAAAAAGAAGCTGGTAGAGACTAGCAATTGTATTTTATTTTCCTCATGCATAAATCTCTCACTCCCACAAGTAATTTTACAATTTCCCTTTTCTCTCCAAACTTTTAATGACTCCTTTATTTTATTTAATGACCCCTTTATTTTCATTCTCAAATCTATATATTTGATTCAAATTTTACTTCAGAAGTTATAACAATTAGAAAACTTTCAAATACATTTAACATCGCACCTACTTTCAAATACTTCCATCTCTACCCATGTACTCTGTCTAGACTCCTGGTACTGTTGAGGAAGTATTTATGTTCTACACTAAATCTATAGTGTCTCACCTGATCAGTAATATTACTTTAGTAATTCTCCTCTCTCTCACATCATCTAGTTTTTTTTCCGAGTTATACTACAAAGAGAGAATAATAAAAAAAACATAGCATGGGCAGAAAAAGACATACAGACCAATGGAACAGAATTGAGAGCCCAGAAATAAACCTACATATATATGAGCAAATTTTTGTCAAAAGGGCCAAAAACATACAATGGAGAAAAGAAAGCCTATTCAAAAAATAGTGCAGAGAAAATTGGAATGCCACATGCAAAAGAACAAAAGTAGACTGTTATTTATCACCATATACCAAAATTAATTCAAAATGGATCAAAGACCTAAATATAAGGCTTCAAACAACAAATTGCATAGAAGAAAATATAGGTACTAAATTAATGGACCTGTGGATTTTATGAGTTTGACCTCAGAGGCAAGGGAATTAAAAGCAAAAATAAATGAATGAGACCATGTCAAACTAGAAAGCTTTTGCACAGCCTAAGAAATCATCAACAAAACAAAGAGGCAAACCTCTGAGTGGGAGATGTTTGCAGACAAACACCTCAAATTACGAGCAGCAGATTTAATCTGTCTCTCCTATAATCTCTTCTATTATGGTCTTCCTCATTTTAGGAGCTAGTGATTTTATCTTTCCAATTTTCGAGCCAAAAATTTTATAGTCATGTTTGACCCTTTTCCCCTTCTCATACCTGAAATATAACTACATTTTACCTGGTCTTTCAAAATACACCCAGAATCTGAATACTTTTTATCACCTCTATTATTAACCACCCTCTTCCTAGCCAACATCCTTTCCCTTCTTACTGTTCTTCCCTCTTCTACCCTTGACCTCCTAGAGCAAACAACATCATCCAGTAAAAATATAATTTTAGCCACAAATGTCATTAATATTTTAGAAGACACATTAAAAAAGTAAGAAGGAACTAATAAAAATAGTTTTAATTGTATTTTTATTTAACCCAGTATAGTCAATATATTATTTCACCATATCACAAAATAAAAATTATTAATGTGATTTTCACATTCATTATTTATACTAAAGGTTTTGATAATGCATATTTTATACTTACGGGACATTTGGATTTTTTTTTTATTAAAAATTATTAAGGTGGCATTCTACTAGCCATATTTCAAATGCTCACTAGCCATATGTGGCATACTGAATTGTACAGTTCTAAAGTATATTTCTTAACAATATTTTAAAACAAATAAGATCTGTTCAAAATGCTGCAATTTTTTTTTTTATTAACTTGAAGTAATGCCAAAATCCTGCCGATGGCATACAAAACTCTATTGGATCCAGTCATCCAATTACCTTTGTAATCTCATCTCCTACTACTTGCCCCTTCATTCAAGTCTTTCCCAGTCATACAGGCATCCTCATTATTTTGTGAACAAGTTAGGCACATTCATCTCAGTCCTTATATTATCTTTTATCCTTGCTTGGGAAGACCTTCTCTTGCATGTGCCTATGCCTTACTAGTTCGCCTACTTCAGGCCTTTAGTACACATCACATTCTCATTGAACCTTATTCTGACTACTGCACTAACATTTCCACAAACAATCATTCCACCAACCAATCCAATTCTCTTTATTTAGATATAGCTTATGACAACTATGTAATTTACTAGACATATAAGTTTCACAGAGCAAAGATTTTTGTATATTATGTACACTGTTATAGTCCTAAGGCTACTAAAGTGTCTAGCACACAATAAAAGCTCAATGGGTAGTTGTTAAATAAATGAATAAGTGAATAAATGAATTAATGAATGAATAAGAAAACTTGGCTTTCTGGTGACTCAGGTTCTGAACCAAATACTTGATTTTTGTATTAGCTGTTTGTTTAAACTTGACTTTTAAAATTATTTTGAACTTGATACTTTTAAATAATTTTTCCACTTGGCTTTTATATCAGTCCCACGCTGATTAAAGAAGATTCAGGATCTTCTCATTCATAAGCTTGACTATGAACCAGTCATTTATTTCAGCTGTGAGTAGGAAGTATCCTTTTAGTAAGCCTTGTCTTTCTCAGGGTTATACCTTAAGAAGTAACTTTATCTAGTTGCAGTAAGGTGAAGAGTAAAAAGCTAGTAAAATTTCAATATTTTTTCCCTTCCATTTTGTGCCTAAGGACAAAGGAAATCTTTAACTTCTGGGGAAATGTCATTCTTGAAATACAACCTAGTCTAAGATAGGGAGCCAGCCCTCTGAGGTTATGGAGATAGAGAATTTGTTTATTTACAGTGAGGCATGTCCCAGATGCCATAGTAAATTATAGGAAAAGAAATAGAGAAAATGACAGTATAAAGAAACTGGGAGGGGGAAATGGCTGAAGAAGTGTAATTGAGATCTTTGAAGTTTGTTTATTTGTTTATTCTTGCTGTTTTAAACTATGCAAAGATCTGAATTCTTCAGTGATAATTTCTTTCATACTCTGTTCTTGATTTTTAATTTTTTCTGAATTTGAAATTAAACTATTTGAATTGAATATAAAAGTAAAACACATTTTTTCTTTCATTTATTATTTATTATTTTGATTTTTAGAGTTGACTTCAATATTATTTTATATTACTTTCAACATAGTGATTAGACATTTATATAATTTACAAGGTGATCCCCCCAATTACTCTAATACCCATCTGGCACTCTACATAGTTACTACAATATTATTGACTATATTTCTTATTCTATACTTTACCTCTCTGTGACTATTTTGTAACTACCAATTTGTACTTAATCTCTTCATCTTTTTTCAACCAGCCACATACCAATCCCTCTCCCTTCTGGCAATTATCTGTTTGTTCTCTGTATCTATGAGTTGTTGTTGTTGTTGTTGTTTTATTTCTGTTTTGTTTTTATTTTATTCTTTATATTTCACATATAAGTGAGATCATATGATATTTGCTTTTCTCTGTCTGACTTATTTCACCCAAAATGTCCTCTAGGTCCATTCATGTTATCATAAATGATAAAATTTTATTCTTTTTTTTATGGTCAAGTGATTGTGTATGTTTCACATCTTTTTTATATAGTAATCTATTGATGGGCACTTAGGTTGCTTTTGTATCTTGGCTATTGTAAATAATGCTGCAGTGAATATAGGGGTACATATCTTTTCAATTATCTTTTGGATTTCTTCAGATAAATATGGATCAGGGGTTAATATCTAAACTTCATAAAGAATTCATACAACTCAACACCAAAAACAAAAAATGATAATCTATTTAAAAAATGGGCAGAAGACTTGAATGGACATTCTTCAAAGTGGACATACAGATAGCCAATAGAAATGAAAAGATGCTCAATGTCACTACTCATAAGAGCAATGCAAATTAAAATTGCAATGAGATATCATCTCACACCTGTCAGAATGGCTATCATCAATAAATCAACAAACAATAAGTGTTGGTGAGGATGTTGAGAAAAGGGAACCCTCATGTACTGTTGATAGGATTACAAATTGGTGCAGCACTACAGAAAACAGTATGGAGATTCCTCAATAATTAAGAATAGAACTACCATATGACCCAGCAGTTTCATTTCTGGATGTTCATCCAAAAAAAATACATTTTTTTAAAATCTAAAATATATGAGAATTGTTTACTTTGAAGTTAAACTCTTTCTTTCTCTTACATTTTGTTCATTTTTTTTCTCTATCACTATGTTAATCTTAGCTAAAAATCCAAGGATCTTTAAATTTGAAAAGACATGCGCTTGGGAGACTACTACATGTCCACAAGGCTGGAACCGAATCCATAATAACTGCTTCTTTCTATTTGAACTCGAAAAAACTTGGAGAGATAGCCAAGTCAACTGTATGGCCTATCATGGATCTCTGGTCAGATTCGGCTCCCAGAATGAAGTGGTTAGATTTCTCCTTTGCAATATAAATCTTATTTAATATATAGAGCTATTGTATGACAGGTATACATTGAGAGTATGATACATCACTCAACAAAACAATCTTTACCTTTATGTAGTTTACATCCCAATGGAAGAGATGGGGAATGGAAAATCACGATAAATATGTAAATTATATAGTATATTAGAAGTCAGTAAATTTTATGCAAAAATATAAGTATTTATAAAGTAAGGGATAATATGAGTGTTCCAAATAGGTAGGCTGCAAGATAGTCTTTTCTCGTTGAGGTGATGATACTTGATTAAAAATGTAAAGCAGATAAGGGATTTAGTCAAGGGAATCTAAAGGGATGAACTTCTCAGCAAGAGGAAACCACTGGAACAAGGGCCTTAAGATAGGTATATGTGTGAAATTTTTTAGAAACAGAAAAGAGACAGCCAATCACAGTGCCTAGAATAAGAGAATGATTGAAGGATGTGTATTAATAAAATCTTGTAAGCTATTGTAAAGAATGGTTTTTCTTCCAAGTAAAATAGGGAGATATTACAGAATTATGAAAAAAGTGTGACATGACATGATCTGACTAAAGTTTTTAAAGAATCATTATATTTGCTCTGATGGGTTAGCAATGGCAAATATAAAAACACAATGTCATGTTACAAAGCTGTTGCAATAACCCTAGCAATAGAATAATAGGATCTAAGAAAGATCATAGCATTGGAGGTAGTGAGAATGAGAAATTCAGAAGAGGTCCATTACTGCACTGCACTCTGTATTTTGTAAAAGGAAATTTTGACCCACTCTCTGGGGCCCTCTACATATTGGATTGGACTGAGAAAACAAAATGCAAGCAACCACTGGATGTGGGAAAATGGAGATGCATTAAGCAACTGGTAAGCCTTAAAAACATTTATTTGTTATTAAATGTGTTAAGCATGGTAAGGATCATGAGTCTATAATCAGCTACCTCCACAGTTTCCTCCATACCATCCCTGCAAAAGATCATCAGCGGATAGGGATCAAAGAGAAACTTCAGACAAATACATGGTCTTTAGTGAGGTTTGGCATCAACCACCAATAATGACTTCTATATAGTGAGTTGGACTATACCATGTGTGAGACACAAGTATTCTTTTTATCCTAAACTAAATAAAAGTCTAAGTAGTTTGATCCTTGCCTTGTTTCACTTGAGGTTTTGCCTTTTGTTTGGTTGCTGTTGCTTTGGACTTTCATTGACACGGGAGTCTTAAAAAAATATATTTGAGCCTACATTTACCCCAACCACTGATGGCCTAAAATGGAAGAGAATAAGTGAGAAAGAGAAAATATTTGCTGTTCTTGGCCTTTATTTAAAATTCTAGAACTTCACTATGTTCCTTAGCTTTAGGAATTGATTATACTCTTAGACTCTTGAAACATTTAAGATGTTCTGTAACTTCAGGAAGAATAATTAAAGAGAAAGGTTACTGAGTTCTCCATAGAGGGGTCCATTATCTAGCTACATTTTATGGAGCATCTACTATAGATAGACACTCTCCTAGTTCTGTGTCATTCCATGCTAGGTATTTTATGAGGTATATGACATAAACAGAATAGCAAGATGTTTTATGATATTTACTAGATAATAAAACAACATAAATTTAGAGAAACATCTATCACCATTGTATTTATATCCAATGTGAGATGAAAATACACATGCTGTGATTTGAGAATAATAATATAATCAGTAATTACGTGTTCAACTTTGAAAATGTAAGAAAAAGTATGATATAAACTTTCTGACTACAAAACTTAATACTTATGGTATTGAGAGAAAATATTGGTAGCTTAACACGATATTATACATAGTTACACTTCAAAAAAAAAAGATAAGGGAGAAGTAAAAGAGCTTTAAGTCACTTAAAGTTGGTGTATTAGTTTGCTATGGCTACTGTAACAAATATCACAGACCAGGTGCTTTAAAGAACAGTTCTGAAGATTAGAAGTCCCAGGTCAAGGTGTCAGTAAGGTTGATTTCTCCTAAGGCTTTTCTCTTTGGCTTGTAGATGACCATCTTCTTCCTCTGCGTCATCACATGATCCCTGTGCACATTCCTGTGTCTAATTTCACTCTTAAGACAGACCATTTTTTAATATGTGAATCATGGTGGTCAATGAAATAACAGTTAAACTCTCCCTCTGTATAATCTTAAAATGACTAAATAAACTGATTGATTCTTTTTTATTCTAAAGTATAAAGAGAAGAATCTAATCTTTCACAAAATGGGTTTACAATGTTTACTACATTATAGAACAGCATAAAGTTCCAAGACTTCCTTTGTTATTAAGGCAGTAAAGGTCCCATGTTCATTTCTTCCCAACACCACAGTCCGAGGTAAAGTTTAAAGCCTGATAAGAGTGAGAAAAGCAGTTTATTTCACTTCCTGTGTTTCTTCCACATTGCACATTTTGAAATACAGTCAATGAAATTTACACTATGTACATTTTAAGCTATGCTTAGTTATTATTCATGAAGCTTAGTAAATAATTAATCTTTTTGTTTTGTTCTAGGTTCACTATTGAAGGAAATGGAAATTGTGCCTTCATTTTTAAGACAGGCATAAGTAGTGCCAATTGTGATGATAAAAGAAAATATATATGCAGTAGAAAGGGACTTTGTCCTTAGATAGTTTCCCCGTACAAACAATTAAAAATGTTTAAAAGTATTTTTATGTATTACAAATTTACATAGATACATTTTCTTTCCCATCAAGCATAAGTTTTAAGTCGACTGATGAAATTTTAAATGATTTTTTATCATTATTTAAATATATATATAAGAAACTAAAAACTAAACTGAGATTTTAATCTTTCTAGAATGGAAACAACATGGAGACAGGGACTTCTGTCTGTTCTGTCCATAAATATATCTCACATACCCAGAACAATATCCAGCACATATCAGATATTTGATGAATATAAAAGAACCAAGAGATGAATGTATGCATATATGTTTTTACAACTTATGCTAGAGCACCTAAGCTGGTTCATCTGAGCCAATGAGTATAATAGTGATCTTGGAAATAAATGATAAGTCAGCATGCTTTAGAATGGAGAGTACAAAGAAGGGAGAGAAAGATAACTCTACTTATCTGAAATTCAATTAAATCTTCTAAAGGAGATAAAAGAAACGTGAGGTGAGCAATGATGTTACTGTTCAGGCTTGAGTGGTGTGTATCTCATTAGAGTTCACAAAGAAGGCCTATGGGAGAAATATTAAGAGATTAATTAGGATTTTCTACTTTGCTTCACCATCAAAGACCAAATCCCTGAAATCGTCCAGGGTTGCCAATGACTGGGTGGGTAATGTGCCTTATTCCAAGGGGTAGAATTGGGAAGCCCATGTTTATGTGCATTTATGTCATGCACATAATCAACTTTATCAGTAATAAAGCTGACTTTTCCTTCACTTGTTTTCTTACCTTTGAACCATGACAGGAAAGAGAGGAATAGAAGTTGTTGGACCTTGCAAAATCTCAACATGACAAGAGCTTTTCCACAAAAAATCTCTTTAGAAATTCTTTCTCCAAACTCAACACTTTTACATTTCAAAAGTTGAAGACAGGAACAGGTTCTTATTCATTTTTTTTTTAAATCTATATAAGGTTTTCTGGACTCTCACTTTGGAACTTTACATTTTTTGAAATTTGATGTGCAGTGTAGATCTTAATTTTCAGATTTGTTACAAATATACGCACCTATGAAGGTGCATTTATTCAAATATAGAAACATATATTCATATTTTCAAAAATATATGTGACAATCATATATTAGAAACACATATGTTTATATGCATATGATATATATCCAGATACACATACTACACTAATATATTCACATATATCTGTACAAATGTAAAGTTTTACATATAAATATAGGCATATAAATTATACATGAAAATTGCCAGAGCCCGCCGGCTAAGAGTGAACAGTTCCTGAAAGGGGGAGTGAGGATTGAGAAAAAAAGAAAAGGAGAGACAGAAAATAGAGAGAGAGACAGAGAGATAGAGTCGGGAGGGCTAACAGTGAATACTGTGCCCGGAGTTTATTTAGCACAGCATATATATACCCTTGGAGAAGCAACACCCACACATATGCAAATGATCGCTGACCTTTATGTTAGTTCTTGCAAAACATCCTTGTTCTTGTTTTTGTCTCTTATTCCCTGGGGCAAGAAACATTCAACATTAAGCCAAACTTCCTCCTCCACTAAGAGCTATCCATTAAAGCCAAACTTCCTCCTTCAGTAAACAAGCTCACCTGCTCTGCAAACTTCTAGCTTGCAGGCAACTCCAACCCTGTCTGCAGGGCATTCATCAAGAATGGCTCCCAACAGAAAATATATTCCAAAGAAACTTGGAGTGGCTATTATACTACCAAGGTAGATTTCTAAAGAAAGCATATTACTGTGTATAAAGAGGTGAGTTTCATAATAAGTGAGTCAATTCATTTGAGAATAAATTTATCCTAATTGTGTGTGCATCTATTAAGAGAAATTTAAAACACAAGAAACAAAAACTTAGAGACATAGAAAACAATTATATTTGGGCATTTTACCCCCTTTTCTCAATAATTGATACAGTCATTTATAAAACAAGAATATTGAACAATATTATCAACCAACTATGATACTTATAGAACACTTCACCTAACACTAGAAGAGTTCATTTTTTTTTTTCAAGTTTATACAAAAATTTTAAGACCATATCTTGGCCATAAAAGAATACTAAATAAAATTCAAAAAAAAAAATTTGAAGTACTTCTCTGACCACAATAGAATGAACTGGCAATCAACAACCATACAGTATCTGGAAAATCTGTGTATATTAAGAATGTAAAATACAAGAGGGAACAAACTGATTAACATGAGGGAAAAAAGCTACAGATTAATCTAGACATCTACATTAAAAAAGTAGAAAAATAAAAAGCTGAACCTAATGCAAAAAAGAATGAAGCATGAAAGAAAT
Source organism: Macroglossus sobrinus (assembly GCA_004027375.1). NCBI lineage: Eukaryota > Metazoa > Chordata > Mammalia > Chiroptera > Pteropodidae > Macroglossus > Macroglossus sobrinus. Next base: position 236,700 of record PVKZ01002093.1, read on the forward strand.
GCAAAAACATCAATGAAATAGAAAAGAGAAAAACAATAGAGGAAATAGGATGTAAATAATGTCGGGTTCTTTGAAAAAGATTAATAAAACAGATTAACATCTAGCCAGTTTGATAAGCAAACTAGAAATAGATGAGCAAACTAGGAACTTTCTCAAGCTGATCTACAAAAAACTACATCTAGCATATTTTATGGCGGAAGACATTTTCCTCTTAAGATTGGGAACATTATAAGAATAAGCAAGCTTTCTCTGTTCAACATTTATGGTAGATTCTGGCCAGTGCAACAAGGCAAGAGAAAGAAACCAAAGAAATACTAATTAGAAGAGAAATAAAACACCTGTGGGGAAAATCTTAAGAAATCAACTAAACAAATGATAGAACTGCTGAGTGAATAGTTTAATAAAGTTTCACAGTACGTGGTCAATATATAAAAGTCAATTTTATTTTTAATAACAGGTTAGAAATTGAAATTAAATATATAATACCATTTTCACTGATATAAAAAATAGAACATAGAGATATAACCCCATATGTGCACAACTTGTACACTAAAAACTATACAACATTACTGAGTAAAAAAGGGGGTCTACATAAACGAAGGAAAAACAATGCTCATACATGAAGACCAAATGTCATTTAAACACCAGTTTTCCCAAATTTATAGATTCAGTGTAAACTGAGTAAAAATTTTGGCAGGTTAGTTTTTGGAAATTAACAGATTTAAAATTTTTTTTAAATATGAAAAGGACTTAGAAAAGTAAAAATTTTTAGAGTACAATATAGTTGGAGGATTTATAATACCTAATTTCAAGATTTAACATAAAGCTACAGCAATCAGGATAATACGACATTAATGTAAGTATAGAAAACAAAATAAAAAAGTCAAGAACTCAAACATAGGCCTTTGAATTCTCAAAAAAAGTGAAAAGGTAATTAAAAAAGAACAGTCAACAAATGGTCCTAGAACAGTTGCATATTTATATTTTAAAAATTTAACCCCAATATTTACCTCATGCCAAGTGTAAAACTTTTCTCAAAGTGAAATACCTAAATATAAGAGTTAAAACTACAAAATATCCAGAAAAGGAAAAAACTGAAGGAAATCTTTGAGTCCTTAAATTTGGCAAAGATTTCATTAAGAAGCACACAATACATAAACCATGGAAGAAAAAAATAATAAATTTGTCATTATTAAAGTAAAATACTTTTAATTTTCTAAACAAACTGTGGGGAAAATAAAAAGTTAAACCACAGGCTGGGAGACAACATTTATAAAACAAATATAAGATAAGGGATTTGTATCTAAAATAGATAAAACACTCTTACAACTCGAGAAGAGACCAACAACACAATTAAAATGGGCAAGATATTGAACAAACATGTTATCAAAGAAGATAATCTAAATGAAAAACACATTAAAAGATGCTCAACACAATGTCATTAGAAGAATGTAAACCGAAACTATGTAAGAGATCAATATACCACCATTAGAATATTTAAAATTAAAAAATTAAGTCTAACAATAAAAGTGTTGTTGAGTTGTGGAGCATCTGAAACTTTCATACAGTATTAGTGGAGAATGAAAATTATTCAGCCATTTTGGGAGCAAATTTGGTAGTTTTTTTGTAAAGCTAAATATATACTTACCTCATGATGCAGCAATTCCACATCTGGGAATTTATCCAAGAGAAATAAAACATATGCCCATAAAAGACTTGTTATGAAATACACATAGCAGCTTTATTTATAATAGTGAAATACAGAAAACAAAAGCCTATTATCTGCTGATTGGCAGATCATATGTGATATAAATACAAAATGGGAAACTACTCATTAGTTAAAAAAATGAATTACTTATATGCAGAGCTTGGATGAATCTCAAAAACATTATCTTAAGTAAAATAAGCCAGACACAAATACTTCATACTATAAGTGATTCCATTATTTAACATATTCTAGAAAAGGCAAAACTATATAATATTGACATAAACAAATGAATGCTTCCCATAGACCAGGGAGGATAGTGATTATAAAAGGAAACAAGAAAAGTTGAAGGCAATTTACATGGCTGTATACATTTGTCAAAACTTATCAAATTGTACACTAAAAACTGGTGAATATTAAAAATAAATTACATGACTTTTAAAAAATATATTGTTTTAATTTTTTAATTCCAGTTGACATACAATATAATAGTTGCAGGTATAAAACATAGTAATTAGATATTAATATAACTTATGAAGTGATCATTTCAATAAGTCTAGCACCCATACAATACTATACATAGTTATTATAATGTTACTGATTATATTCTGTGTTCTACTTCATCCCCATGACTATTTTTATAACTGCTAATTTGTACTCATTTTAAAATTTTTTTATTTTTTAATTATAGTTGACAGTCAATATTATTTTATGTTAGTTTCTGGTGTACAGCATGGTGGTTAGATGTTTATATAATTTATGAAGTAATCTCCTCCATTAGTTCAGTACCTATCTAGCATTATACATAGTTATCACAATATTATCGACTATATTTCCTATGCTGTACTTCACATCCTCATGACTATTTTGTAATGACCAGTTTGTACTTCTTAATCCCTTTACTTTTTTCACTCAGCTCCCCAAGCCCCCATCAATCTGCCAACACCAGTTTGTTCTCTGTATCTGTGAGTCTGTTTCCATTTTGTTTATTCTGTTCTTTAGATTTTACATATATGTGAAATAATATGATGTTTGTCTTTCTCTGTCTGACTTATTTCACTTAGTATAATACCCTCTAGGTACATCCATGTCATTGCAAATGGTAAGATTTTCTTTTTTTTTATAGCTGAGTAAACATGACTTTTTAAACTATTGAAGAGTTAATTATCAGGAACATGTGACTTAGAACACTTTATATGGTTTAGAATTTATTTTATTTGAAACATATAGAGGAGATTTGGGAGTGGATCCATATCATTTCTCAGTTCTTTACATGAACCTCTTTATTTGTATGCATGTATTGCTCAAGAGTAAAAAAAAAAGCTAAGTTTTCATCCAGAGTCCTGTAATAACATTTAAACAGAGAATAGAAGATAATATTAAACTAGCTTTATAATCACATCATTCAAATAGCATTTGTTCAATGTAAAAATCGCATATGTTTAAGGAAGGAGCCGATCTTAAACAGCACTCCTGGGGTTTTAATAAGTGGAGAAAAAGAAGAAATATATCAGAAGGCAAATGGGGAGAGGGAATGAAGAAGAAACATCAGAAAGTATGGGTTTAAATCCAAACATGTATGAATTTATTTTAAAATAGATCTTAAGCCAATCATTTGATTTTTCTGAATTTTAATTTTGTTATCAGTACATTTCAAATATTTATTGCATAAATGTAACTTTGTAACATAAATATAACATAAATATATTTACAAACTAAAAATAGCACTTGTAACAAATAGTTATACCACTTCCATACCATCCAGTCTAACATGCTACTACAGTTCCATGAAAGTTAATCAAAAAGCAAAGTAGAAAAAAAAAACAATGGTTTTATTATATTTACTATCATGTCACATTTTGAGTGAGAATATAAATTGGTATAATCTATTTGGAAAGTGATTTAACTTGATCTATCAAACTCAGCCATTTCAGTTTTAAGGCTTACCCATTAGATATACTTGTATATGTATGTGCAGTTTAAAGGCATATGAATTTGTGCTTAAAATATTGAAATATTGAAAAATGACCATAATATTACCAAATAGACAGGTTAGATAGGTTTTATTCATACAGAACAGCTTGTAGTTCTTAGATATTGGTTATACAAAAATTTGCAAGATATATTATTAAAAAACAATGAGGTACAGAACAATGTGCATTATATGTTAACATTTGCATTATAAAAATATATACACCTATATGTGAACAGATAGATAGGTGATAGATGATAGATAGATAGTTAGATAGATGATAGATAAATAGATATGCATAAGTATATATGATTATACTTATCTTCCTCTAAGATTTATAGAACTTGAGGCCAAAAAAACAAATCTAGGCTCACATTTCCTGTATTTAAATATCTGTGTTTATAATCTGAGCTAACAATTTTCTGTTCTATCTTACTCGAATAACTATAATTTCATAACCACAAAATTTAAAAATATGTAAAAAGGAGCATAGGAGTGTTGGAGTGACATGTATTATTTCTAATGTTTTCTTTGTACAAGCGGAAAGTCTAGATACATTTTCTGCATAAAACATGAAATAGACATTAAGTGTGGTTTTTTTTAATTATAGAGGTGACCACTGGAAAAAATACATAAATATATATAAAATTGAATAAGGAGAAGTAGGGCTGGTGTTTTACACTCATTCTCAGTTATAAATAAGAAATATAACAGATAATGTCTATAAAGGCTAAATACAAGCATATCATTTATAAATACTTTAGAAACCACAAGAGAAAACTAATAACATGACTGCAGTCTTCCTTTTATTTTTGTTTATTTCACTTTAAACATGATTTATTTCATTGACAAATATTTTGAAACATAAAAAATTTTTAAAAAGCAAAATAAATTACCAGTCTTTTTTGATGTCCTACAAATTAATAGTAGCCTTCCTATTAGTGCATTATGTATTGTAAAAGGTTAGTACACTTCTATTCCAGTAAGACTCCATCCTGGATACCACTGCATCAGATTATTTATTAAACAATAAAAAGCAGAGAAAAATATCCACAAAATTAACCAAAAGAGCCACAGATAGATTTAAACATATTTAAATTCAACAGAAAGAATAAAAGCAAAAATACGTGTGTGGATTTTTGAAGAAAAAATAATTTATTTATGAAGAAGTTTGAATAAATGTGTTAAATCAGTGCTCACTGAGAATCTACAATGTAGAAAACAGCCCAAATATCTTTGTTTCTGGACATTCCATGACCATTCCTCCCAGGGGGCAAAGTGGGGTATTGCTGGTTTGATGTTACCTCAGAAATAGAAGTGGACAAAAAAGCCATATTTTTGAAGTGGAACCAAGTAATTCACACCACTAGGAAAAGCCAGGCCCTATGAATACATATAGGTATTTGATTGCCTCTGTCAGGTTTGGGAAAAAACAAAACAAACACACACACACACACACACACACACACACACACACACACACACACACACAGTAATTGCAATGCAAAACAGGAGGAGTTTTAAATAAATATAAGTACAAGACTATAAGGAAGCATGTAAAGGGAGAAAAGTTTCTAAAGTTTACTGAAGACATACAATGCCTTGTCTATGCCCATTATACCTTTTATGTCATTTCATTTAATACCTTTTCAAACAGAATGGGAAAGTTATGCGTTTCTACAAAAGCAATGATGAATATCCAATAAAGAGAATTCATGTAACTTTCCAGAAGTCCAAAAAACTGACAAAATATAGACCCAAGATTACAATCTTACAATCAGTTCATCTGATTCCAAAAGTAGCTCTTTCCAAATGACTACAAGGCATGAGCCAACCATATTGAAAGTATCAGTCCTTTAATGTAATTGAGCAAAACTTAAGGGACATTCATTATTCCCTGTTATAAGCTCCTTGATTTCACAGAAATGAATAGAGGGCTGGCTCTGCACAACAAAGAAAAGGTATATACAGATTTTTAGTTGTCATAATTGAGCATATTAATATACATTCAAATTCAGAGAGAAATGTTGACTCTAACCATGAAGGTAGATCAGTGATCTAAATAATGAATGACTTAAAGATGTAAAATTATTAATACATAATACAACTTCATACACAAAATGGTCTGCAAGGAATATACATTTCTATTTTAGCTCACATATATGCTGTAATTCATAAACAGATTTTTAAAGTGATTAAAATGTACCTGATAATGTGTGTGTGTGTATAGATAGACAATAGATTAGATAGGAAGATAGATGATAGATGATAGACAGAGAGATGATACATGATTGATAGATTGATAGATAGAGATACATTTTACGTAAATGCCAGGCATTTACGTAAAATTCTCCATGTAGTATCTCATTTAATCGTTGTAACTTCCTACAAGAGAAGTACAATTTTAATTTTGCTCTCAACTTTGCAGAAGAGAAAACTGAGCAGCGGAGAATTTAGGCAACTTTCTCTAGGTCAAGCAATAAATGTATTTGAACTTATACAGATTGAGTATGTGTATATAACTATTATTTATGACTTATTTATAGGTTTTCTATAAAAATAATTCCAAGAAATGATATGGATTGCCCTAATAATAAGAATAATGCTTTCCATGTGTGCCACTCAATATGCCAAGTTGGGTTTTTTTTTTTTTTTTGTCTAAGGAAACAAAAAATTTGTAGATTTCATAATACTCTTTTAATGTATTCAACAGCATTCCATTCGCCTACCTAAACTAACAAGTCTGTCTACTTCTACCTCTAATGGAAACAAAGTATGAGAGTTTTCTCATACTGTCTCTAATACAATTTAATGAGTCTCTTTTGTTTGTCCGTTAACATTCAGTTAGACATAAAAGCTCACTCAGTACATTTTATGAGTGATATATATAATTTACTTTCTTGTTCTCTCCTACCAATCTGTATTAATTATATTTGCCATGACACCCCTAGAGCTACGCGATGGCAGCCATGACAGCTGGATACGCCGGACATGTAAGTTTCACTGGGTGAGTGAGAATAAAGGGAAAAGAAAGAAAAAACATGCGACAGCCTAAGAACGCTGACCAACTTACTTGTGGAGGAAAAATACAAAAGCAAGGTGGGGGAAAGCATTTTCGTAAAGTAATAAAAGATTTGGGAGATTATGTGGAGTATTATACGTGCAAGAGAGGGCATAAGCTTATGTGTTTGAAGATATGTGAGGTGAATTTTATGGTATGTGTATTACTTCCCAAACATTTTTTAATGTACTTTTACAGAAAAGAAAGAAGTTGTTTACCACAGTTTTACTCCACCCTGTTACCAAGATTGTGTTTCACGTTTCAACCTGTATAGCTTGAGGATAGGCAGAAATAACTGACATCCAGCTAACATGAACGAAGGTGTTTCTAAATACTGAACTTATGCCTTCCCTTGCAGATGTCTCTTTTTTGCTACAAGATGTATAATATAACAAGATGTATAATATAAGAATGAGCTGTTCCTCGAAAATTTAGTAGATTTATTCTATTTTAGTTACCATTTCAGTATTTATAACATTTTAATTTTCCTTTTTTCTCATTATATATTTGGCATTTTATATTTTTCAAAAATCTATTTTTTTATCTTAGTTTATAATGCTTTGGTGTTTTAATTTACTAGGACTGCTATGGCAAGATACAACAAACTGGGTGGCTTAAATGTCTAATATTTATTGTGTCACAGTTCTGGGCGGTGAAAATTTAAAATTAGTGTGTTGATAAAGTTTGTTCTTTGTGAAGGCTGTAAGAAAAGGATCAGGCCCAGGTCTCCCTCCGTGGCTTGTAGATAGTCATCCTCATTTCGATATGGCATCCCACCTGTATGTTAGACTGTCTCCAAAATTTCCTCTTTAAAAAAAAAATTATTTAAAAGATTTTTTAGATTATAGTTGATATAAAATATACAATATATTAGTTTCTGATGTACAGCATAGTGATTCAACATTTATATACCTTACAAAGTGATCACCACAATAATTCTAGTAACTGTCTGTCACCATACATAGTTATTACAATATTATTGATTATTCCTTGTGCTATACATTACATTTCTGTGATTTACTTTACAACTAGAAGTTTGTACTTCTTAATTTCCTACGCTTCTTATATCTAACCCTCGACCCCTCCCTTCTGGCAACCATCAGAAATGTGTACAAGTCGGGGTAATCACTTTGTGAGGTATATAAATGTCTAATCACTATGTTGCATAACTGAAACTAAGTATAATTTTTAAAAGACCAAAAGGAGAAATATAAAAAAGAAAAAAAAAAGAAAAAACATAAGAATATAATAAAAAATAAATAATTGGAATAAATATTACAAATACTGAAATGGTAATTAAAATAAAGTAAATCTACCAAACTTTCAAGGAACAGCTAATTCTTGTATTATACATCTTGCTCCAGAAAAGAGAGAAAAAAGAGACATCTGCTCACTTTTTTATTAGCTAGCATTAGTTTGATTTCAAACCAACGTAAGAACAAGACGAAAAAAATAGACAAATATTTTATAAAATTAGAAGCACAAATTTTAAATAAAATATTAGTTGACTGAATACAATGTACTTAAAAACTCATATTCAAGTGGGTCTATTTCTGGAATGCTTTGATATCAAAAAATCAATCACCATAGGGCTACCTCCTCAACAGACTTAAAAAGTAAAACCATGACTAGTCAATAAATGCATATAAAACATTTGCTAACATTCAATGTCTATCTGAGATAAACCCTCTTAGGAAGTGAAAAGTAGAGGAATACTTCCTTAAATTGCTAATGTTTATGTTAAATTTATGTAGCACATTTATGTTCCTTAATAATAAAATAATAAAATTTTATACAGATTCCTCTTAAGATTAAGAACAAGAAAAAGATGCTTGTTTGTTGGTACTGTTTAACTTTGTATAGCACTAGCAGTTGTAACAGATGACACAAAAAAAGCAAAGAAAATAAAAGTTGATTCCATTGGCATTTCTTTTTATATAATCAAACAATCTGAAAACACTGCAGATTTCTTTCATTAGAATCATTTTACTCTTTTATCATGATTATGAAACTGAAGAAAACCAGAATATATCATCTCAAAATATGCTTTTTTGACATAAAAATTATTTTGAACCAGAGACAATTAAGAAGCAGCAGCTACAGGAAAAACTCACTCTGCTCTTCCCCCATTTCTGCCTAAAAATAGGATATAAATTCTTCCTTTACTGGAAATAGACTCTTATAAGCCCAGAGACAGCACACCTTACTCCATTAGTTTCCTCCCTAATATTTATCTTCCCATAGTTTTGGGAGCCTAAAACTGCTTTTCTTTGACCGGCCACTTCTCCACGGATTTACTGTTCTTTGCTGAAAGTGTTTTAAGCCATCTCTTTGAATTTCTTTGTTTAGGTTTCTCCCACAGTTTACCCTAATAAAACTGTGCTCCTCTCATCAATCTTTTTTGTTAAAGAGTTCCAGCTGAAAACTTAATATAGGTGGAAGTAAAGTTTTGCCTTCCCTAATAACTTTTCTTAGTTTTCATTTACTGAGTTTGCCCTATAGCTCTAAAAAGACCAAAAGTGTATGACGTCTTTTTGATTTTACTTTCTTCAAAATCATTATTCTGATCCTTAAATGCACACATGTATGTATGTATACATACATATGTTCTTTCCAGAGTATTTCTATGTATGCTAATAATGTGTTGAGCAAGATTATCTTAATCATTATAGAATTATTACTGTTTGTTCCTAATGTCCTAACATTTCCGTGAGTACCAAACCCCCCTCTCTTCTCTAATTCATTCTGTTCACCACAAATTACTGCTTTTATCTTGACATTATTTTGCTCAGACACATTAAACTTCTCCCTGTTGCTTACAGAATAAAGAAAACAATTTATCTTACATTTAAGTTCATTTGTCATATAACCTTATAACTTTTCTTCCTTCTCTATCTTTAATTTTGTTGATTTGTGTATCTGTTATAGCCATTTGCCCAATCATAGCCATTTGATGACCCTTATACTTTCTTGATTACAATCCCCCATTCACACTAGTTTCACCTTTTGAAATAACCTTGCTTTTCTTCCCTCCTTCCACCAAGTCTCAGTTATCTCCCCACTCCCCACCCCGCCCCATGCCCCATTTGAAACTTTTAGCAATTATTGGCACTTATCTTCTTTGCCCTTTGTAAGGTCATTGTATCCTCTATTACATTTTATCGTATTTTATTGTATTTATTGTATTATTTTTTTATCAACCACCTTAATGCTTTGATTTAACTTTCTACTTTTCTCATTACTTCCATCTTGAACATGTGAAGCTAAATTACAAATAACTACTGTTGAAACCCGTGATGCACCCAAACATAAATAGATTCTAGTTAGGCACCAGTGTATACTATGGTTTCTTACCCCTGCCTGCATGTTAGAATGGCTTGTGTGATATTTCAGAAAAGTCCTGGGTCCCACCCACATTCTGATTTCATAGCTCAGGGGCATAGTAACTCTCATGTGCAGTCATAGTTGAGAAGTGCTAGGTCAGGTGTGTTGCTTACCTGATCAAATTGGTCTATGTGCAGCACCTTTTTTTTTTTTTTTCAGTTTCAAGTATACTTTAGGATATAGATATTTTTAATGAGAGTTTCTTAACTGATTATTATGAGGGAAGAATAAATAACAAACATACTCTCAGGGTTTCTATGGAAAGTTTATTATAAATGTTTTTTTTATTTACAGTTTGCACGTGGAAAATGCAATGCACTCTTTTTGTATGCATTCTGATTATTATAGTGCTCATTTCTATTTTAGGTAAGTTGCTTAACTCATAAACTTTCGTGAATAAAAAGGGAACTATATAGGCTTGACAGGCCCCGTGACCAAAAGTAACCACACAGGATAGTATGAACAATCACTCTTCACTGGGCAAGTCACAGTGGGTAATCACATCCCAGGCATATAATTTGGTTAGTAAAAGGTTTATCTTTACCTTAAGCAAGCCCTGTCTATTGTTCTTGTACATCTAGGATAACATGTTTTCAGAATGTCAGAGTAATTTTTACTTCCAGACTCCTAGAACACTAATGTTAAATATACTATATTTTATTATTTATATTTAATTTTCACAAGACTATGAAACAAATATAATTATGAAATTCATTTACAAAGAAATAGAGGCTAGAGTAAATAACTTGTTTTTCACAAATAATAAATTCTAGAGCCAGAATTGAGACTCTTGTCTGACTCTAATTTCTGATTTTAACCATCATACAACACTGATTATATAATTAATGTATCTGTACTCTAATTTTTTTGGATCAAGACTAAGTAATATTATTAATAGTTGTTCTATAAAATATTAGTTTATTTCTATCACATTATGTTGAAAAGAAAAAAATAATAGCATAAGTGATATATTGCAAGATTTTCTCTGTTGAAGTAAATTTGTAAAAATGAAGATGTTAATTATCTTCCGGGCATTAGTTCACTTCGTGAAAAGAATTTTAAGGTAGATTTTAATTCCTGAGCCAGGGCCTAATGGTCTTCAGTCTTGATTTTCCATATGCATACTTTGCTTAATTTAACACTTACTTTAAAATAACACTTTATAGCTCTACTTTCTTGTTTCTTTTATCATTTGCAAGAGTACTGGATATTCTTCTTACAGCTTCTGTCACTATAGAGTCCTAGATCTCAATGTTATTGATATTTAAACATCTGGAATTTAAATATTTATAGAGAAGTGTTATTATACAGAATCTTTATATTAATTAATTAATTGATTAATTTTTAAAAGTTTGAAAGCCAATATATTTTTTAATATACATTTGCTGTAGCCCAAATTCCAGTTCTGAGTATTACAAAAAAGAAAAAAATCATGGCAGAGTGAGGAGAGAAAGCTTTGAAGTTGGCCCTACATTTAAATACTTACTTGGCTCTTTACTAGTTACATTAACTTATTCAAATATTTGGAGAGTAAATACTTTATCTTATTCTGATTACTCAAGACCTAACTGAAAATGGTAAATTCTCAAAACAATGTACATAGAATGCATTTATTATTTTTTTTTCCTTTGTCACTGACTGTTGGTTAAGTAGAATAAATGTTCCAGTAACTCTTATATTTCAATGACTTGTTGTCATTCCCTAGCTTGGATGTCCTCTCTTGTCTTTGACCTTCTCCTTTCTTTCAAGGTAAAGATAAACATTCATTTTTACCCTAGTCCTTGAGGCCTAAATTATAATCAGGTCCTAGGTCTCTCTCATGATTGCTATAGTTAATGCATTGCCTTGGGAGGATGTCAATATAGTTAGTGAGAAGCTAGCAGTTCCATTTCTCAAAATAGAGGCCAGGGAAATAAGATAAAGTATAGACTATTTGATAACTAAGTGATTTTCCTTGCAAACAGGGGAATTAAATTTATCTGTCATCCCATGAATGAAGCTAATTTTATAGGCCTCAAACCATGGTAGTAAAAAGTAAAACTGATTCACCAGAATAAGTAGAAATACTTTTTAACTCATCTTTTATTTGATCATTTCTTTCCTTTTGTTTCCACTGCAGTTCCAATCTTTCAAAAACATCCCCTGACTATGAAATGTTCAAGAGAATGGATCGGAGTAAGAGAGAAGTGTTTCTATTTTTCTGATGATACCAGAAATTGGACAGCCAGTAAAAACATCTGCAGTTCACAGGGATCAGAACTTGCTCATATTGATACAAAAGAAGATATGGTGAGAAAAAGAGAAAGTTTTCAATCATTTCAGAGCTTAAGTTTGTATGAAAAGAAAATAAAAAGGACCAAAGTTAATACTCAATGATAATGTATACCAGCTAGCGACGCTATGTCCTTAATCACAATGCATATTGTCTATATAGCTAAATGTCTTTGTTCAATGTTCTTGGATTATTAAATAGATTGTTTTTAGTACCTTTACACTTGCATCTTCTCAAAAATGGCCTGGAAAAAAAAAACAAAAGATACAGATCATAGAATTTAGAGATGAGAGTGTGAGGAAAATCTGTACAGTCTAAAGAAAGTGAGACAGTGAATAAAAATAGTAAAAGAGAACAAAGAAAGAAGAACTTGGACTTCAGGGACACAATGAGAGGGAATAAGTTTATTTGAAAAGAAAAGCTGACTAATAGGTCTGTAGACCAATAATGAGAAGAAGATAGAGGAGAGACTAAACCTATCAACTCAATATCTTTTATTGCAATAAATCATATTCAGAAGTTAATTTGATTTCTGATTCTATGAGCAAACATACAACAGGAATGGCATTCTTATCTGGTATGTAGTTAATCACTAAGTTTTACTATTTTAACAGTACTTATACTTTTTATTAAACCCTTTCTTCCTAAAATCCTTCTTCTGTGATGTTTGAGAGTGAACCTTAACGTAAAACAAAATATAAGCATCAGTTTTCTGTCACCTGTAAAGAACATGATGTATTAATTCCTATAAAAACTGCTTAGCTCTTGACTTTGTCATCTATTTGGCAGTTTGTAGTCTTTGTCATTCAGTCCATGACAAAAACATACTTATAGTTTATGCATTAGAACTAGAAGTCAAATATGTTTTTCTCATCCATTTCCCATTCGAGAGACAGAAGTTAAAGATAATTCAAGATAGCGCAGCTCAAAGAATTTTAGTGACTTCCTGAAAGTTACTCTACTACTTAGAGATTTTAAGAAGTAAAAGTGAAAATCTTTCACTTTGCTAAAACTAAAGTAAACATCTGTGTTGTTGCTATAGAAGTATTAGAGCATGTCAATTAGGATGAAAATCATAAAAACTGTTGCACTGAGAAGCATGTTCAGCAATGTGCCCTAAAATATTAAGTGATAGATAATGCCCTCATTTTGTGAAAGGAATTTTTGAAGAAGCACATGGGAACATTTATGAACTGGATTGGATTGAGCAGAAAACAAGGAGAATCATGGAAATGGACAAATGGCACCGTATTCAATGGTTGGTGAGTTTCAAATTTAGTAGGAAAGGTTTTATTCTGGTCATACAAAAAGTTTGTATCATTTTGGGTTGTGACACATGCCCTTTCACACTGAAACATATCTTAGAGCAACCCATCTTTCTTCTACCTTGTTTAATGAAACAGTGAAATTTTTTGTTTTTATTTTTTATCTTTGTTTTCTATTTTATTTTACTTTCATGTTAATCAACTTTTCCATTGTTAATTGAAATTCAACTACTCTGTAAATTCCAGGACAAAGCACATATATTACCTGCATCTATTTTCAACTACTTAAATTTATCAAAATTTCTTCTTTAGAGATCATATAGTTGTCTTTTAACATTCTAAGTGTCCATCATAAACAATATTATTTATTTCTGTAACCATTTCTTGAGATAAAGTTGTTTCCTCACTTGTATACCATTTTACCTACAAAAACAGTACTATCTTTCATTGAATCTATGTACACCTGCTTTAATATTTCAGGGACTACTATATTAACAAAGGGAATGAATTAAACAAATATTGAAATATGTATGGAAGAACAAATTATAATTATTACAAAAAAAGGGGAAAATTTGGTCATCAATGAAGCAAATTATTGAAAACAATATTATAATTAGTCTCTTTGGTTTATATCTCAGTATGTTTCAAACATATCAAATAAATATAAATCTCATTACTTATATTCAAAAAGTAACATTGGCTAAAAATATGCCAGGAAATGCTTTTTAAAAAAATTCCAGAGATCTTTATATTTAACAACTCTCCTTCTCTCGATAGATAGATAAAAATAGATATAGGTAAATGTAGATAAATACAGAGATATATTTATATCATTTACCTAGTCATGTTTATTTATGTCTGTTTTTCCACCTATTGTTCTAAATAAGGTTACAGATTACACTAATAATAATTACATGCTTATATTCAGTCTTATGTTCTTTTAATGTACCAGATATTTTTCTGTAGCACATTGTAATGGGTGAGTATAGAGCTCAATGTTTTATAAAATGTTTTAAATCACTAATCTAATTAATCTAATCTTAATTTTATTTTTGATTACAACAGTAATTTATAACTGATTTTGGTTGTTTCTTTTCAGGTTTGAAATTAACGGCAATGGATTCTTTGCTTTTCTGAATGCTGATGGAGTCTATAGTTCCAGGGGATTTGTTGATATCAAGTGGATTTGCAGCAAACCTAGGTTTTAACAGAGCAAGATCTTGGAAAATGATCATTACACTTCAGAGATAAAGTAATTAATAAATAAAAGTTGCTTTTTCACTTCTTATGCTCTGGAATACAGAGTTTTAAAAATTTTAGATAAACTAAAAGAAAGTGAACAATTATAGGCAAAACCTCATCAATTCAAGAAGCATAACCTCTCATTATGAATGTGTCAGAAAACTTCTATTAAATAGACCAAACATAGTAGCAATAAACAATTTGATGACCTGGGACTGTAATAAAGGTTATGATAAGCAAATTTAAATGGATCTATATTGACAGGATGGCCAAGACTTACAGCTTAAAAATTAGAAAAATATATGTGCTCTATATGTGTAAAATACTATCCAGAGCGAGTTTGACTTAAAGAATTTTTACAAGAGAATTACCTATAAACACATTTACTTCAGAATTATCCTAAAAACTAAGGAAAACCCACAATGAGGACCTTAATGTTATAAATAATAGTCACTGATAAATAATCACAATTATGTGTTAAGATTACAAAGCTTAGATTGTAGAATATAAACTAGAATAGTGACATCAGTGTGACCATACAATATTTTATTGCCGGCTACCTTCTCCCATATAGTAGGTTGTCTTTTTGTTTTGTTGATGGTTTCCCTCCTGTGCAAAACCTTTTAGTTTTATGTAGTTCCATTTGTTTGTTTATTTATTTATTTTTGTTCTTGTTGCCTGAGGAGACATATCAAGAAAAAAAAATAGCTAAAAATACTGCCAAACTTTACTATTTCTTTTAAAAGTTTTATGGTTTCAGGTCTTACATTTAAGTCTTTAATACATTTGAGTTTATTTTTATTTCTACTGTGAGAAAGTAGTCTAGTTTCATGTTTTTGCATGTATAATATGTCCAGTTTTCCTAACACTATTTATTAAAAAAGACTGTCATTTTCCCATTGTTATATTCTTGCCTCCTTTGTCATAAATTAATTGACCTTGTATACATGGATTTATATCTGGGCTCTCTATTCTGTTTCACTGATCTATGTGTCTGTTTTTATGCCACTACCATGTTATTTTGATTACTATGGCCATTTAGTATAGTTTGATATCAAATAGCATGATACCTCTAACTTTGTTCTTATTTCTCAAGATTGCTGTGGCTGTTCAGGATCTTTTGTGCTTTCATATAAATTTTAGGATTTAAATTTTTGTTCTGGTTCTGTAAAAAAATGTCATTGGTATTTTGATAAGAATTTCATTGACTCTGTACATCGTTTTGGGTAGTATAAACATTTTAAAGATGTTAATTCTTTCTACACATGAACACAATATAACTTTCCATTTATTGATTTCTTCTTCAATTTGTTTCTTCAAGGTCTTATAGTTTTCCAAGCATAGGTCTTTTACCTCCTTAGTTAAATTTATTCCTAGGTATTTTACCCTTTTTAGAAAAATTCCAAATGTAATTATTTTCTAAATTTCTCTTTCCAACAGTTTGTTATTGGTGTGTATTTCTGAATATCAATTTTGTATCCTGCTGCCATACTGAATTCAGTTATTAGTTCTGATATTTTTTTGGTAGACCCTTTAGGGTTTTTTACATTTAGTATTATGTCATCTGCAAATAATGATGATTTTACTTCTTCCTCTCCAATTTAGATGCCTTTTATGTCTTTTTCTTATCTGATTGCTATGGCAAGGACTTCCTATACTATGCTAAATAAAAGTGATGAAAGTGAACATTCTTGTCTTATTCATCTGATAAGAAGTTAAAACCAAAATATAAATAATTTATATGAATTAACACCAAAAAAAAAAAAAACCAAACAATCTGATTTTAAAATGGAAAGAGTATCTGAATTGGCATTCCTCTAAATGGCCAATAGACATATGAAAAGATGCTCAACATCACTAATCATGAGGGAAATTCAAATTAAAACCAATGAGATATCACCTCACACCTGTCAGAATGGCTATCTATCATCAAGTCAGAAAACATTAAGTGTTGATGAGGACATGGGAAAAAGGAAACCCTCATGCACAGTTAATAGGATTGCAAATGGAAAACAACATGGAGGCTTCTGAAAAAATTAAAAATAAAAATACCATATGAGAGTTAAATCAGAAATATAGCGGCATGAGAGACATCCCTAGATCTCTCCCCTTGAAACAACAATAAGCTGAACATTTAAAACTTAACAAAAAACACCCAAACTGTAAACCAACATGTCCAAAAGTGGGATCTGCACATAAGAGCTACCACTGGTCAGAACCCTGGGTATTGGGCAGTGGACTGAGAGAAACAAAGAAAATGCCTCTTTCAGCCACCAGAACTCCCTGTAGGAGGATGGGGAGGGGAGAAAGTGCAGCAACATCCTTGAACAGCCCTGCCTGGGAGTGCTGTGAGCTCCCCATGGCCAGTGGCAGTGCCCAGTCATTAGGGCAGAGGGCAGAGAAACAGGACAGCAGAAAGGTGGGGATGCCAGAGAAACAACAGTTGATTTTTACCAGCCGCAGTTGCAAAACTGAGGCTGAGCCACAGCCCCATCCCCCAACCCAGCGGGCCCCTTACCCCATACCCTCCAAGATCAACACCGCGGAGCCCCAGGGGAATCTGAACAAACACTGCCTAGATTGTCGTTGATGCTGACAGGGACTAAAACTGAGGGTAGCAGCATGATTAAACATCTATAAGGAAAAAAAGACTTTATTAAGATTTTATATAAAGCAGAGATTGAAGAGACTTGGACACCACCTACTGGAAACCAAAAGAAAAACACCTTCTTTGCAACAGGCTAGGAACCATTGTATAATAAATCTTTCTGAAAAAAAAAGAATGTCAAAATACACTTTCATTAATAGCCAGGCAGAGAAATAGGCCATTTTACATCATGAACAACCAAGGTGACAAGACATCTCAGAAAGAAAGAGAAAAATATCCAGAAAATAAGCTTATAGACATAGAAATATGCAACTTAAATGACAGAGAATTCAGGATGGTAATTCTGAAAAAATTCAATGAGATTGAAAACAAAGCATATCAACCATTTCAGGAATTGAAAAAACAACTGGATGAGCAGAATGTGTTCTTTAGCAAGGGGATTGAAACCCTCAAAAAGAGCCGAAAAGACCTTCTGGAGATTAAAAAAAAAAAAAAAATACACTGCAAGAGTTGAAAAATAAAATAACAAGCTTGGGAAATAGAGTTGACCAAATGGAGGAAACAATCAGTAATATCGAGGTAGAAATCTAGAAATAAATCAGAAATAAGAAGAGAGAAACAAAAGAATGAAAATTAATGAAATAGAAATACAAGAACTAGCTGAAACCATCAGGACAGAAAACATAAGAATAATGGGTATTCTTGAAGGTGAGGAAAAGGAGCAGGAACAAGAAAGTATTTTCAGATAAATAGTTGAGAATTTCTCAAATCTAAGGAATGACCTGGAGCTTGGGGTTCAAGAAGTCAACAGAATACCCAATTATCTCAACCCAAAATAGGCCTTCACCAAGATACATTGTATTAAAATTATCAAAAATCAATGACAAAGGCAGAATTCTCAGGGCAGGCAGGGAAAAGATGATAATCTACAAAGAAAAACCCATTAGATTACTGTTGGACTTCTCAGCACAAACCTTAAAAGCCAGCAAGGAGTGAAATCAAATATTCAAAATATTAAATGAAAAGAACTACCAGCCAAAAATAAAGTATCTTGCTAAGCTCTCCTTTAGATATGAAAAAGGAATTAAGATATTTTCAGACATTCAAAAACTGAGGGAATTCACTACCGGGCCTGCACTACAGAAAATACGGAAAGGGGTCAGCTCATCTAAAACAAAATGACCAAAAAAAATACATAATTATAAGTAAGATGACTAGCAGGCTGACAGAAGCAGAGGAGTGCAACCCTTACTAGGAACAGGGTATTATAAACTTAAAAATAAGAAGAGATTTGCTATAACAAGATAGTAATGAACATTCAGCATACATAAAAACAAATTGACACAAAAATGACTAAAAAAGGGAGGAGTTGAAGATCCAAATTTGCAAAGGAAAATGGAGATAAGGTACACACAGAATAAAAGGGGCAAGTGTGTGTGTATATATATATATACACACACAGACATATCTTTTAAATATTCATAATGGTAACCATACACCAAAAATTCAGAACTGAAGTATATAACAAAAACAAGAAGGACCAGAGGGAAAAACCACAAAAGCCAAACAAAATAAAAGAAACAGAAACACAAGGACAAGGAAGCAATGGAAACACCAACCTACCAGAAAGTAAAAGATAAAATGGCTATAAGAACACCTCATATTTTAATAATCACTCTAAATGTAAATAAACTGAACTCGCCAATAAAAAGGCACAGAGTTGCAAATTAGATCAAAAAACAAACCCAACCATATGCTGCCTCTAGGAGACACATCTCAGCTCCAAAGACAAATATAGACTCAAAGTGAAAGGCTGGAAAATAATATTTCAAGCAACTGGCAATCAGAGAAAAGCAGGAGTAGCGGTACTAGCATCAGACAAAAAGGACTTCAATATAAAAAAGGTAAAGAAAGATAGTGAAAAACACTTCATAATGATAAAAGTAATTATGCATCAAGAAGACATAACATATTAATATCTATGCCCCCAATCAGGGATCCCCAAAATATATAAAGCAATTACTAACAGAACTGATGAAAGAAACAGACTAAAACATTATCATAGTAGAGGACCTAAATATCCCACTGTCAGATATGGACAGATCATCCAAACAAAAAATAAATAAGGAAATATTAGACCAACTGGACATAGGGCCTTTTATCTCAAAACAGCAGCTTATACATTCTTCTCTAGTGCACACAGAACATTCTCAAGAACTGGCCATATACTAGGACACAGAGATAGCCTCAACAAAAATAAGAGAATTGATCATAATGCTTTGAAACTAGAGATTAACTGGGGGAAAAAAAAAAAGAACCACAAATACATGGAGATTAAACAACATACTACTGAAGAATAATTGGGTCAGAGAAGAAATAAAAAGAGATATCAATAAACACATAGAAACAAATGATAATGATAACACAACATATCAAAACTTAAGAGATATGCAAAGCCGTCATAAGATGAAATTTCATATCATTACAGGCCTATCTCCAAAAACAAGAATGAACCCAAATAAACAACCTAACGCTTCATCTTAAAAAACTAGAAAAGGAAAAACAACTGAAACCTAATGTCAGCAGAAGGAAAGAATAGTCAAAATTAGAAAAATTAGAAGAAATAAATGAAATTAAAAACAAACAACAACAACCAGAAAAAATAGGGGAAAAAAATCAACAAAGAACTGGTTCTTTGAGAAGGTTACTAAAACTGACAAACCCCTAGCTAGACTTACTAAAGAAAAAAGAGAAAGAATGCAAATAAACAAAACAAGGGTGAAATGGGAAATTATAACAGACACTGCAGAAATATAAAATATCCTACAAGAATACTATGAAAAAGTATATAACACCAAATTTAATAACCTAGAAGAAATAGACTATACTCAGAAAAAGATAATCTTCCTAGACTGAATTAAGAACTGGAAAATCTAAATAGACCGATCAGCAGTATGGAAATTGAAGCAATCATCAAAAACCTACCAAAAGTAAAAGTCCAGGACCAGATGGCTTTACCAGTGAACTCTACCAAACATTCAAAGATTTAATACCTATTCTCTTCAAACTCTTTCAAATAATCGAAGAGAAGGCAATACTTCCCAATTCATTTTATGAGGCCAATATCACCCTAATATCAAAACCTGGTAAAGATAACACAAAAAAGAACACTGCAGACCAACATCTCTCATGAACACAGATGCAAAAATCCTAAATAAGATACTAACGAACTGCATACAGCAACATATTAAAAAGATTATATGCCACGATCAAGTGGGCTTCATCCCAGGGGCACAGGGGCGGTTCAACATATGCAAATTGATTAATGTGATACACCACATAAACAAATTAACATAAAAATTACAATATCATATCAATAGATGTAGAAAAAGCATTGGACAAAATATAGCAGCCATTTATGATTAAAACATTTAACAAAATTGGTATCAAAGGAAAGTACCTTAACATAATAAGGCCATATATGACAAACCCTCAGTCAACATTATACTTAATTGTGAAAAACTAAAATCCTTCTTTCTAAGATTAGGAAGAAGGCAAGGCTGACCACTATTGCAACTCTTATTCAATATAACTTTGGAGGTCTTAGTGAGTGCACTCAGTCAAGAGAAAGATGTAAAAGGAATCCAAATCAGAAATGAAGAAGTCAAACTGTCACTATTTGCAGATGACATGATTCTCTATATAGAAAACCATAAAGGCTCCACAAGAACACTACTAGAAACAATAAGCAAATACAGTGAAGTTTCTAGATACAAAAATCAATGTTCAAAAATCCATAGCATTTCTATACTCTAATAATAAAGTGTCAGGAAAAGAAGTGGAAAAAATAATTCTTTTTGCAATTGCAACAAAAAGAATAAAATACTTGGGAATAAATCTAACAAAACATGTGAAAGACCTATGTAATAAAAACTATAAAACCCTGTTAAAAGAAATTGAGTAAGATACAAAGAAATGGAAAGATATTCTGTATTCTTGGACTAGAAGAACCAACATAGTTAAAATGACCTTATTATCTAAAGCATTATACAGATTTAATGCAATTCTCATCAAAATCCCATTAGCATTTTTTTAAAAAATGGAACAAAAAATTATCACATTTGTATAGAAGCACAAAAGACCCTAATTGCCAAAGTCATCCTGAGAAAAAAGAATGAGATCATCTTGAGAAAAAAGAATGAGTCTGGAGGCATCACTCTGCCTGACTTCAAATTATATTGCAAAGTGATAGTAATCAAGAAGGCATGATATTGACAGTAAAACAGGCACACAGACCAGTGGAACAGAATCAAGGGTCCAGAAGAAAACCCATATTTATATGGGCAAATAATTTTTGACGAAAAAGCCAAAAACATACAGTGGAGAAAGAAAAGTCTCTTCAATAAATGGTTCTGGAAAACTGGAAAGCCACTTGTAAAAGAATGAAACTAGACTGTTGTCTATCATCACACACCAAAATTAACTCAAATGCATTAAGGACCTGAATGTAAGACGTGAAACAAACAAACAAACAAAAATGCATAGAAGAAAACATACAAATTAAACTCAAGGACCTTGGACTTAAAGAGGATTTTATGAATTTAACCTCAATGGAAAGAGAAATAAAAGTTAAAATAAATGAATGGGACCACCTCAAACTACAAAGCTTCTGCTCAGCAAAAGAAACCGTCAACAAGGTAAAGAGATAACTATCCAAATGAGAAAATATATTTGCAAGCAACACCTCTGATAAGGATCTAATATTCAAAATATACAAAGAACTCAGACAACTCAATAATAACAAAAAAAATGGTCCAATCAAAAAATGAGTAGAGGATCTGAACAGACACTTCTCTCTAGAAGACATACAAATGGCCAATAAATATGTAAAAAGATGCTCAACATCGTTAGTTATTAGGAAAATGTAAAACAAAACCACTATGAGATACCATTTCACACCTGTTATAATAGCTATAATCAACAGGACAAGTAATAACAAATGTTGGAGAGGATGTGAAGAAATAGGAACCCTCATACACTACTGGTGGGACTGAAAATTGGTATGGTCACTATGGAAAACAGTATGGAGTGTCCTCAAAAAACTAAGAATTGACCTATACCATATGATTCAGCAATCTTTCTATTGGGTCTTTACCCCAAAGACTTGAAAACCCATATCCAAAAGATATTCCCACACCAATGTTCATAGCAGCATTATTCACAGTGGCCAGGACATGGAATCAACCAAAGTGTCCTATGATAGATGATTGGCTAAAGAAGCAGTAGTACATATCTACAATGGAATATTACTCAGCCATAAGAAGATATAAAATACTGTCATTTGCAACAACATGAATGGACCTTGAGATAATCATGCTAAGCAAAATAAGCCAGACAGAAAAAGTAGAAAATCACATGATATCACTTATATGTGAGATCTAAACCTAAAAGCAACAAATGAACAAGACAGAAACTCATAGACATGGATAATGAACTAGTGGTTACCAATGGGTAGAGGGAAAGGGAATGGGGGGAATTTAATTAATTTCTTCAATTAAAAGAAATTTTTAATAAGTAAAAGAAGAAAGAAAGAAGCAAGGAAAAATACCATATGACCCAGCAATTCCACTTCTAAGTGTTTATCCAAAAAAATCCAAAACACTAATTTGAAAAGATATAAGCACCCCTATGTTCATTGCACATTATTTATAATAGCCAAGATATGAAAGCAACCTAAGTGTCCATCAATAGATGAATGGAGTAAGAAGAGTGGTATATATACTCAATGGAATATTACTCAGCCATAAAAAATAATGAAATCTTACCATTTGTGACAACATGAATGTATTTAGAGGAATTATACTAAGTGAAATAAGTGAGTTGGAGAAAGACAAATACCATACAATTTTACTTTTATATGAAGTCAAAAGAACAAAATAAATGTAAGAACAAAACAAAAACAAACTCAGAGATACAGAGAACAAATTTCTGGTCACCAGATAGGAAGGGAGTTTGGGGATAGGTGAAAAAGTTGAAAGAGATAAAGTGCAAATTGCAAGTTATATCACCATGACTATGGGGATATGAAGTATAGCATCAGAAATATAGTCAATAATATTGTAATAACTACGTATCATGTCAGATGTGTACAGACTTATCAGGGTGATCACTTCGTAAGGTATAAAAATGTCTGAAACTGATATAATGTTGGATATCAACTGTAAATTAAAAATAAAAGTTAAAATAAAACAATGTTGTCCAGAAAAAGGATGGAGGACAGGGAACAAACCTGATAACATGCACACACACACACACACACACACACACACACACACACACAAGTAACCAAACCATAGATTTTTGAAAATATTTTAGTTTTACAAATAGGGATAAGAAATTAGGAAAGATTTATGACACATTCTTGGGTTGTCATAAAATTCAAATTCTGCAGAGCATTTGGAAAATTATATCAAAACTGCCTTTGTTACATTAACTTGAGTTTACTTTCCTGCCTAGGTAACCAAAATTTATGTGTACAGGAAGGAATGTGAGTGTAAGTGAAGAAACAGACACTTAGTAGAGTGGAGAAGCTGTAGAAAAGAAGTATCTAGGTTACAGGCAAATACATAAACATAAACAAATCCTTCTATCTTTAATAGAAGTTTATTTCTTTATTTAATTGCAGATAAAACTTTCTGATAAATAAAAAGGGAGGTTTTTGTGAGCCCCACCCACAGATAGTTTACTTGGCACTATATGTGAATGCCAATGACTTTTAGTAATCCTGACAAATGTCAGTATGCAATTAAGTATAGGCATATTACATCTGTGCACCCAGGATACTTGAAAATGATGGTTGTTTTAAATTTTGGCTCAGTTATATTTTAGTTTTACTCGATTAATAATATGAGTTTTATTTTTATTGTTGGTTCATGGTTACAAGTTAATTTTGTTAATTGCTTAGCAATTTAAATAATTCATTTCTTTTTTTCTTTGATTCACAGTTAATACGGTATACATTCCCAATGGTTTACAATAAACAACGCACAACTTCTTGAAGAAGTTAAATAATTAGCTCACTTATATAGTGGACACAAACTGTTGCATTTATTTTGAAATGTGAATGAGTTTTGAATAAATGACAAGAAAACAAACTTTATTTTTTTATAGAATTTCAGTGAAAAAATTAAGGGAGTAAAACAGTTCTCAGTATAATAATGTTTAAAATAAATTTGACTAAAGAAGAATAAATTGTGGAATAACATTAAAAACAAGATTATATGTTATTTCAAATAGATATCTTATCCTTACAACATTTGAATACTTTACTACCAGTTGAAACTTTTATTTCTTTTTGATAAAAATTTAAAACATTTAATTGGGTCTAAAGACCCATTGTGAAGAAAAATAATGGCATATCTATATGTATGTGCCTGATCTATTACTTCACCAAACACTCAGAAGGGGTTAGAACCCCAAAAATAGGACACACATGGAGAATAGACTGGATTAGAAAATAAAATTTAATTATTTTTTTAGACATTAAACAATATAGAAGTATGTTTTCTTCTTTAAAAGTAAATTATTATATTTTTCTCATTTTGAAGTCTTATTTCTGTATAGAATATTTGAAAATTTTATATTTGAATAAAAAAGAAAGAAATTTGTATCCCTTTAAAAAATAGATATCCATTGTTAACATCCACACACATTTCTTCCACTTTTTTATTTAAATGCACAGATTTGCTTTCATTGTTCAGACATCTCTCTGACAAATACCATTAAATTTGGAGTTACAGTCTTCAGAATACACTTGATTTCCTGTTGTGACAGCACAGCTCATACTATCAGTTGGTCCAATTATTGAAAAACTAGAGATAAAGGGCAGACTTTAGAGAATGTATCTTAAAATAATTGCACTTATTAAAGATTTTCCATCCAAACTTGTATAGTTTTTCTTAGCAGTCAAAATGTTGCAGGGGTTTTCAAATGGACCTTTCTATTGTTGCCGATTGTTGTACTTGGGCACTCTTGATTTGCTTGCCCTCTAAGCCCTCCCACTTTGGATGTCTCTCTTATTTGAGTAATATCACCAAGGGGGCTCAAGCTTGAAGACCAGGGCATCCCTGTCTCTTCCTTCCCTCTCAATTCTCACCTTAGTTATATCAGCAAGTCCTCAGTATTCTATCTCCAGATTAGTCCTCATACTCATTCACTTCAAGGCCAGACTACTGGTACCACTCCCTTATCTTTGGTCATTGACTTCTAATTGAACTTCAGTTTTCAACTGAACTTCAAGTATTCATATTTCACATAGCAGCATAAATAATTTTCTTTAAAAAGTAATTAGATGTTAAAATGAAAGTTTTGGTAAAGACTACGTGGTGATAGATATCTTACACTGAATGAAGTTACAAAGCAGTAACCTAGGGAAAAAAAAATTTTTTTTTTAAGTTAGGGTAAAAACTGTTTAGGTGACTATAAAATTTCTCATTTAACTTCAATGGTATAATAGAGTAGGAAAATGGGTTGTAAAATATTTTTGGAGACAGCTACTTTTTAAAACTATTCTTTCTAGTTTCTTATTATTGTTTAAAATATAAAAACCAATCACTATTGGTTTGTATGACATTCTCCTTAAATAATTAAATGAAATCATTTTAAAAGATGTGTTTCTCTAACAATATGTTGGTTTCCAAATAAAGAAAAGGAACCTACACATTTTTTACTAATTTTTGTCAAAAGTTACAATCAAAACAGATTAAAAAATGACTGCTACTTTATACTTTAGTTTTATATTCATAAAAAATGATGATAAATGGAAAATAGAAGTATCTAGGAGTAGATAAATATCTAAACTGACATAAACTATTACTCTAAGTTCTGCTCCTAGCTTGCCACAGCTCAGGTGCTCTGTAGAGTAACATGTAAAGAAAACAAGAGCACATAAGAGAACATGTAAATGCATATTACTCTTAAAAATTTTAAGTGCATTAACCTTATGTTGTTCACACAAGAACATTGTGAGAAAAGCTTCACTGTTCATACAGGTGAAAAAGTTGATAACAAGTTTGGGGGAATTTTCTAAGAGCAAAATTTTAAATTTACACTTTTTGATTTCAGCTTGAGATGTTTTTATTTTCTGGGTGCTTTTATTTATAAGTTAATTTTATCTTTATATCTGCTATAGAGAAAGTATTTGTTTAAAATTATTTTAAATGACATTCAAGTCAGCTTAAAATTTTAAAAATATTTTTTGTCTTTTAACAATGAATAATTTCCAGGTGTCATAAAGAAAACTAATCATACTTCTCAACATTGCTGAATGTTAAGAAGTAGAGAAGAAGAAGAAGAAGAAGAAGAAGAAGAAGAAGAAGAAGAAGAAGAAGAAGAAGAAGAAGAAGAAGAAGAAGAAGAAGAAGAAGAAGAAGGAGAAGAAGAAGGAGAAGAAGAAGGAGGAGAAGAAGAAGAAGGAGAAGAAGAAGAAGGAGAAGAAGAAGAAAAGAAGAAGAAGAAAAGAAGAAAGCAAGCAAAGAAGAAAGGGAGAAAGAACAGAAAAAAAAGAGGTAGGAAGAAAAATGAATAGAAAAAAATTTAATGAAAAAGGGAGGAAAGAAGGAAGAAAGATAAAAAGACTTGAAAATCAAGGAAGCTTAAAAATACTTTTCTATAAACAAAACAACATCATTACACCATCCTGTTCCTCAAATAACAACTTACATTTTTTGTTCTACAAAAAGATGTTCATTTATCCACATCCATTTTTTTCTTGGGGATGTCATGTATAGTCCAATCCAAGCAAGACGTCCAGGTTTTAAAATCTTCTGTATAAATTCCTACGGAGGAAATAGTGTATTCATTCATTCATTCATTAAAAAAAAAAGTCAATGCCTTCTATAAAGTAAGGCACTATGCCAGGCATTAATGAAATACCAAATAACTACTTCTTTCATAAATAATAGGTTTTTAATTATAAACAATATATTAACAAACATTAAAGACAATCACTATAAACCACCTACACTTGCTACAACTGCACCTATCAATTTTCCCTTGGGCACTTAGCTCCTGGTTTTGATTCCTCACCAGCTCTTCAGAATTGTGAAGCATCGGCAAATGTGCCTGGAGATTTACACAGTCATGTTGACTCTCATTCCAAGTTTTAGAAGAAGTTAAAAACTTGTAACACTTCCCTTGGTTCAACAACCAGTCATTTGGGCACATATAATTATTTCCTAAAAAAATAAAGTAAGAAAAATTAATTTAAATCTATAGTTAATTGAGAAAGTGTGAATAGTATCAAGTGTGATTAACTGGAAAATAGATTTTTGCCAACTCAATTTTTATAATTAAAAGGCAGCTCTATTAGCAGAACAAGAATGAGATTAATTTATTAATCTGCATTTTCTGGAATGAGGACAGGGTTTTCGGTGACAAGTTGAAGTGAACAAAGCTTGTGAATTCTGATCCCCATAATTAGAAGAAAAAATATATGTAATATTTTTTATTGTTTATTACTAACTAAAAAAGTAAAAGTCTGTTGTCCCTGCACTACCTGGTTCTAATTCCTTTTTCTCGAGGCAGTCTATGACACTTCATTTTTGTGAGATTATTTACTGCTACTACTGCTTACCTCATTGCATTTGATATGTTCACTCTCCTATGCTTTTCATTCACACTGTTGCCTTAGCCTTGAATAGCCTTCCCTTCCTTTTTTATCCTCTAAATTACAGAGAACTTTCAAATGTATTTTTACTTCTTAAAGCCTTTAACAGGTCATAATTTCTGCTGCATGTAAGACTCATAACACTTAGGTATCCTTTAATTAACAAAGAATGAGTTGTCTGTGTCCTACTCATTTGTGAACATCTCTACATCTTTTACCTGACTGAAAGGTTCTTGAGGTAACTGCCATATTCATCTTCAAGGCTTCTATCATGTAGCACTTTGATTATAGTGTCTAATTGTTGATTGTCGAATGACTAAATTAAATATCCATAAGTTGGAAAATGTCATATTTTTCATTGTTAATATTTTCATTTGTCATCTATGAGCCTATAGTTTTATAAAAATGTATTTTAAGAAATTAAATTAATATGTCCAGCTAAGATACAGGAAAAAAAGTAACATCAGCAGATATGTTTTAAAGGACTATCATGGGCTAATTTTCAGTATATAAAACTTCATATATATTTTTACCTCATTAACATACTTTGTACCAGGGAAAGAGTTGCCAACTGTGAAGAGTTATAATTTTGCAAAAAAAAAAAAAAATTTCAGACTCAAAATAATTGGATTCTAATCTCAGTGACACAAGTACATAGTTGTGTGCTAAAAGGCATAAAATGATTTAAAATATACTCCTCAATTTATAATTTCAGAAGAGCTATTTATCCACTATTATTAGTAAAATGGAGTCATTTGAACAAAGTGATAACGTTAGGTAGATATTGATAGAATGGCCAGTAAAGTACAGTTTAGAGCTGCAAAACACATTAAAAATAGTCCAAATGGTCAGCATAGTTTATTAAAACACAAAAGCATGATGCAAAATGTGGATACCAGGTGTGCAAAGAGTTATTATAGTTAACTCACCTTCAAGTGTTATCTTCTATAATAAGAAATATTATAGGGATGAGGATAGAGAAGAACATTTATTTAGCAATATTTTGTGTCAATTCCTGTCTCAGATACTTTATATAACAATATCAGCAAACACATATAGCCATTATTGTGGGCCAGGCAGGTTGTTAAGCACCTAACACATATTTAGTTTTTAAAATAACTTTATAAAATAATGGAACATGTTAAATGACATGATGAAAATATAAACAGAAAAATCTAGAGTATGAGAAATTTTGCAAAACCATGACCCATTTTTGACACTGAGATATTTTAACCAAATGCAATTGTGGTCTTATAATTCTCATTCTAACAAAGCAAAAAAAAAAGACATTTTAATGCTGACTAGATAATAGATAATATTTAAAAAGTTCTTGCTAATTTTATTAGAAATTGTGGTAGACACAATTTTAAAATGGCCCCTAAGATTCCTAGCCCCTGGTGTACATGGCTTGTGTAATTCCCTCTCCATGAGTCAGAGCTGTGAATATCATGAGATATCACTTCCATGCTTAAACTATATTACATGGCAGGATGAAGGAATTTTAAAGACAAATGAAGGGTCACTAGTTAGTTGACTTTGAGTTAATGAAAAGAGTGATTATCCCATGCAGGTCTGAAGATGGTGTCAGACCCGAATGTGAGGGGACCTAAAATTTATACGGGGCTTTAGGCGGGCCTTTTGGCGAGCATATTTTGGGCTGGTAAATTGGCTGAGAAAGGAGAAGAGACCAGTGAAGCGAGAGGTGAGTACGTAGCATTGCCAACCCGGATGCAAGGTCCGGTTCCTACACAAAGGTAAGGAAGAACTCTGGTCCCAAACTACCGAGTGGAGGGGTTAGGGCTAGGACCCTCCTGGACCTAACAGGTACAAAGGAGGAGGGGAGAGACGGAGAGGAGAGGAAGCTGTAGGGGTGGAGGAGGGGAGGGGAAGGGGGG